>JAJPUD010013332.1:15514-44844 GCA_023553655.1 Myrmecobius fasciatus
TCTTTGCTAATATTTTATTTAAGATGTTTGCATCAGTTTTCATGATAAAAATTGGTCTATATTTTTTTTCTCTGTTTTGGCACTATCTGGTTTAGGTATCACCACCATATATATCTTTGTCATTTCATAGGATTCCTGGAGGCATTATTTTAAAGTTGTTTGGAGGACAATGTTGAAAGAATTCAGTTGGGTCTCACCTTGTACTTCTTGGTCTTCATTCTGCCCCTAATCCTATTCAATTCATATTGAGTTTTCAGTCTGATAAAATCTCCTTGTATTTTTCAAATGAGACTCATTTATTGTCTAGTACAGAACTTATAGTCATTCCTGTCCAACTTCATCTTACTAGATTGAATCTGTCATTGCAAAATTTCAGGATCTTGCTGTATCTTCTAATTTTCATTGTATTTGTGATCATTTCCAGATCTGAGTGATCTATAGACTTGATAAGTATGCCATCTGTTATTTTAGTGAAGTCATCTGTAACAATATTGAACAAAATGCAAGTTCTATAACTATCTACTAGAAAGAGAAGTTTCTCCAGTTTACTATTGAGTAATTAATCTTGCTTCGTTGTTTTAAGTCATTCATTAAGTTCCAAATTTACTTAAGCCTACTATTAGTCCATGTACCAGCTCCCCATTGTGTCCACAAACATCTCATGACACTTTTTCAACTGATTTGGTAAAATATATGTTTGCTCTATCATTTGCATTTCACAGATACAACAATCTAGATAAATGTTTAAAGAAGAAAAGAGAAATTAATTTGTATTGACTTCTTTTTAAAGAGAGTGTGCTGGCATACCATAATTATTCTTCTGTTGCCTAAGTGTTATCCTCTTAATAATTCATTCCCTCTCCCCACCTGAGCCAGGGATCAATCATAAATTCAATCACTTTCTTTTGAAAATAGCAACTATCACAATAGTGGAGTAGCATACCAATTATTCACATTTTCTCAATGATTGCTAAGGAGTGGTTCAACAATTGCATCTGGAAGATTTTTTTTTGTGGGGGTGATATGTGATGTGGTTTCTTTTTTCTAGCCTAGATAACACCAATAAATTAAATGCTGACTAGACTTTGATTCACTTACGTTTGGTTTTCAGTTCTCTTCAAACTATTTTTTCTTCTTTTTCAGTCTTGAGATAATTCTTTTTTAAAGTGTTTTATTTTTCTCCAGTTACATGTAAAAATTTTAACATTCATTTTTTAAAACTTTGAGTTCCAGATTCTCTCCCTTCTTCTCTCCCCATTCCCCTATTAAGGATGAAAGGAATTCAATATAGATTATGCATGTGTAGTCATGCAAAACATTTCCATAAGTTGTGGTGTGAAAGAAAACATAGACCAAAAAAAAAAAAAAAACTTAAAGAAAAATAAAGTAAAAATTGCTTCAATCTGCATTCAGACACCATAAAATCCTTCTGTGGGTATGAATAGCATCTTTTTATCATAAGTACTTCTGTAGAGTCTTAAATAATTGTATTGCTGAGAATAATTATGTCATTCACAATTCATCATTTTACAATATTGTTGTTACTTTGTACATAGTACCTTTCACTTTGTATCTGCTCATGGAAGTTTTTCCAGGTTTTTTCTAAAAGCATCCTTTTCATCATTTCCTATAACACAATAGTATTCCATGATAATCACATACCACAGTTTATTCAGGTATCCCCCACTTGATGGGTATCCTCTCAATTTCCAATTTTTGCCCCCCCAGAAGAGCTATTATAAATTTTTTTGCACAGATAGGTTCTTTTCTTTTGTTTTTTATTTCTTTGTTATTAGCAACACTAAGAAAAAGATATGTATGTATGTATGTACATACATACATACATACATACATATATATATATATATATATATATATATATTATTGATACCTAAAATAGGAAAGGCCAGAACAGAAAAAGGAAATTACAGACCAACCTCTTTAATGAATATTAATGCAAAAACTTTAAATATGATATTAGCAAAGAGATTTGAGCAACTTATCAGCAGAATAATACACTATGACCAAGTAGGACTTATACCAGGAATGCAGGACTACTTCAATATCAGGAAAACTATTATCATAATCAACCATATCAATAACAAAACCAACAGAAATCATATGATAATCTTAATAGATGCAGAATAATCTTTGGAAAAAATACAGCATCCTTTCCTATAAAAAACAATGGAGGGCCATCTTTAAAATAATAAGCAATGTCTGTATAAAACCTATAGCATGCATTATTTGTAATGGAGAGAAACTGGACACCTTCCTAATAAGATTAGGAGTGAATCAAGGGTGCCCATTATCATGACTAATATTCAAAATTACACTAGAAATGTTGGCTTTAGCAATAAGAAAAGAAAAAAAATAAAGAAATTAGAATAAGCAATGAGGAAATAAAACTATCATTCTTTGCAGATGATATGATGATATACTTAGAAATCCTAGAAAATCATCCAAAAATATACTGGAAATAATTCACAGTTTTATCAAAGTTTCAGGATATAAAATAAACCCACACAAATCATCAGCATTTCTATATATTACTAAGTCCCTTAGCAAGATACAGAAAGAGCAATTCCATTTAAAATTACCATAGACAAAATAAAATACTTGATATTCTACCTGCCAAGACAAACTCAAGAAATATATGAACATAATTACAAAACTCCTCACACATATAAAATCAGATGTAAACAATTGGGAAAATATAAATTATTCATGGCTAGGCTGAGCTAATATAATAAAAATGACAATTCTGACTAAATTGGCCTACTTCTTCAATGCAATACCAATCAAACTGCCAAAACATTATTTTATAGAACTAGAAAAAATATTAACAAAATTCATCTGGAAGAACAAAAGGTCAAGAATAACAAGAAAATTAATGAAAAAATACAAATGATGATGACTTAGCAGTATCAAACCTAAAACTATATTATAAAGTAGCAATCATCAGAACCATTTGGTACTGGCTAAGAAATAGTAGTGGATCAGTGAATAGATTAGATACACAGAACAAAATAAGCAAGGCCTACTACAATCTAATATTTGATAACCCCCTCCCCCAAACGGCAGCTTTTGGAATGAGAACTCACTATTTGACAAAAATTGCTGGGGAAACTGGAAAATAATGTCAGGAACTCATAATAGAACAACATTTCACATCCCATACAAAAATAAGGTCAAAATAAGTACATAGTTTGGTCATAAAGGATGATACCATAAAAAAATTAGGAGAACAAGAGATATTTTACTTATCAGATCTTTGGATAAGGGAAGAATTTATGACCAATGAAGAACTAGAGAACATTATGAAAGGCAAAATGGACAACTTTGATTACATTAAATTAAAAAGGTTTTGCACAAATTTTTGTGGTAACAGAAATTTTTGTAGTGGCAACAAATTGGAAACTGAGTATGCCCATCGGTTGAAGAATGGCTTAATAAGTTATAGTATGTGATTGCTGTAGAATATTATTGGCCTATAAGAAATGATCATCATGATGATTTCAGAGAGGTCTGGAGAGACTTATATGAACTGGTGCTAAGAGAAGTGAGCAAAACAAGGAGATGATTTTACATGGCAACAACAAGATTATATAATGATCAATTCTGATGGACATGACTCTTTTCAACAGTGAGATGACTGAGGCCAGTTACAATGATCTTGTGATGAAGAGAGCCATCTACACTCAAAGAGGGAAGTGTGGATCAAAACATAGCATTTTCACTCTTTTTGTTGTTATTTGTTTGCATTTTGTTTTCTTTCTCATTATTTTTTCCTTTTTGATCTGATTTTTCTTGTGCAGCAGGATCATTGTATAAATATGTATACCTCTATTGGATTTAACATATATTGGATTATTTGGAACACAAGGTTTTGCAAGGTCAGTGTTGAAAAATTATCCATGCAAATGTTTTGAAAATGAAAAGCTTTAATAAAAAATAAAATTAAATATTTTTACACAAACAAAACCAGCAGAAACAAGATTAAAAGAGAAGTACAAAGCTGTGAAAAATATTTTACAGCCAGTATTTCTGACAGAGTTCTCACTTCTAAAATATATAAAGAACTGTGTCAAATTTATAAGAATGCACATCATTCTCCAATTGATAAATGGTCAAAGGATATTAACAGACAATTTTCAGATGATGAAATTAAAGCCATTTATAGTGATATGAATAAATGCTCCAAATAACTATTGATTAGAGAAATGCATATTAAAACAACTCTCAGTTACTACCTCATACCTCTCAGTTTGACTAAGATGACAGGAAAGGATACTGATAAATGTAGGGGTAAATGTGGAAAAACTGGGACACTAATGCATTGTTGGTGGAGTAGTGAAATGATCCAACCATTCTGAAAAGTAATCTGGAACTGTGCCCAAAGGTGACACAACAGTCCATACCCTTTGACTCAGCAGTACCATTACTGGGTCTATATCCAAAGGAAATCATAAAGGTGGAAAAAAGAACCCACATATACAAATATGTTTGTAGCAGCTCTTTTTGTGGTAACACAGAATTGGAAAAGGAGTAGAAGTCCATCAGTTGAGGAATGGCTGAACAAGTTGTGGTACATGGAGGTAATGGAATATTATTGTTCTACAAAAAATGATGAACAAGCTGATTTTAGAAAATTCTGGAAAGATTTACATGAACTGATGCTGAGTGAAACAAGCAGAACAGGAATACATTGTACACAATAAGAGGAAGAATCTGTGATCAACTATGAGAAGCTTGGTTCTTCTAAGGGCTTCAGTGATCCAAAGCAATCCCAAAAGACTTTGGACAGAAAATGCCATCTGCATCCAGAAAGAGAACTAAAGAGTCTGAATGTAAATCAACACACACTCTGTTCACTTCTTTTTTCTGTTTTTTTTAATCTCTCCCATGATTTTACTCTTTTTCTCTACTTTTTCTCTCCCAACATGATTCATAAAACAATGTATATTAAAAATAAATAAACTAAAAAAGAAGAGCAACAGAAAGAGGGAGGATCAGGAAAGCCTTTAAATAGAATATCGTCTTTGCCTTGAGTTTTAAAGTAAAGGATTATATGCAATGAGAGTAAAGAGTCAATACATTCTAAGCATGGGGTATGACAAGTATAGAGACACAGAGACAAGAGATCCAGTATTTGTTGGGAAACTGCAAAAGGTCACCTTGGGTGTACTTTAGAATATGTAGGAAGAGAAGTAATATATAATAAGAATAAGAAAGGTATGAGTATCAGTTTGTGAAGGGCTTTAAAAGCCAAATAGAAGAGTTTATGTTTTATTCTCAAAACAATAGGATATCACTGAAACTTATTGAATATGAGGATATGAGGGAATGAGCATGCTATATTTTGTTGGAGTGGAGGAACAATTTGTTAGATATATCTGGGCAGTATATAAAAATATGATCTGAAGAGAGTAAACTGAAAAGGTAATTTGGGGACAGATCAGAGAGAACACTAAATAGGGGAAGATTTTGGCTATAATTCTGTGAGAAAAGGAGAGTCCTCAAAGAGTTTTGAGCAAAGGAACAACATGATGAAAGCAACATATGGAGATGATTTGGTATAGGGTATAGGATGGGTAAAATTGGAAAACATTAATTAGTAGTATTTGAATTATTTTTAAGTAAAGGTGGCTTCCCCACCCTATTCTATAATTTCTTCATCCCTGAATGCTTTATTCTCAACGCTATGGCAACTCTGGCATAACATCAAAAACCTTTGTGGTAATCAGCTTGATGTGTCTTTCTAAAAATGACCTACTCCACTACTCCCACTAATATTATTTCCATAGTCCCAATGTGCTCTTTTTCATTGTGTTGCGGTCCTGGCTTAACCCACTGCCTGGAAATGGAAATATTGTAGGCTACAAGTTCTTAAATAATAGGTATCATTAAGCAACCTCTCAGCAAAAAAAAAAAAAAAGAATTCTTATTCCATGGGTTGTATAAATCCAGCTGCAACATATGTAAGGAGGTTGGGAAAACCTTTGCTACTCATCAAGATGACAAAGAGAGAAATAAAAGCTGGACTTCAAAGCATTTTTAAAAGTCTGTATGCATGGATAATAAAATAAACTAGGGTAGGGAAGAGGGAAGAATCAGGAAGCTGAGTAAACTAATAGTCACGTTGGCAAGTGATTACTGCTGCCCTGCTCTAAGTTATTTTAAATTTCATCAGTATAGCAATAATTCATTGTTATTTATAGATAAAATGTAACTTAAGGCCATTGTTTGGGAGAAATATTTAGGGAGAAATAGTTAGGGATGGAATTGAAACATTTCAACCTGCCCTCAAAAGCAATCTGCCTTGAGTCCTTTTCATTGACTTAAATACCCTTCATGACTTCAGGCTGGAGAATCAGACAAAAGTGGTGACGTGATCATGATATATGGTTTACAAAAAGCTGTTGCCTCCTACATGAATGGGTGATACCGAGAACCCTAAGGAAATCCTCAGTGTGGAAAGAAAGGAAAGATCCAATCCCATTCACTGGAGATACAAGAAGAGAAATATTCTAACCATAAAATGGGTAAGAACTACTCAATGCTCCTGATTCTATCATGTCTCAAATGTTGCTTTAATGTAAAGCAAAAATATCCAAAAGCCACAAACTAATTTCCTGGGACTAATTTTATAGTGTGGAAATTACAATTGTGTATATTACTTATATTTGTTGGGCACTGACTTCAAAAGAAGAAGCTTCCAAATGAGTCTCAGATTTGAGAAGAACTTCAAGATTCCCATAGAGTAGGGATAGGATCCAAGATGCAATAGGCATGAAAACGTCTGGGAGAGCAGAGAGGAGAAAAGGATGTGCCCTGGAGTATAGGAAACTTTGAAATGGCTCTGATTAGTTCCATGTTGGCTTTTTTGCCCATGCAGGACATTTTAGAGAAATAAACAACATCTTTTAGACATTCTAGTATAGCAGAAGTAAATACATTTATGACTTCACTTCATTTAACAGTGTGGCTTTCATTGAAAAGCTATGCTACTACAAGAATGCTTCAGGGAGTTGTGAATGACCTTGATGTTGGTTTGACAGAGGTAAAGGAAATAATGCCAGACAGTGTGAAGACTGAGGCTTTAGGCAGCATATTAGGCTATTGAACTTTATTTTCTTAATTTCTTTGAGCTTCAGTTTCCCACTGATGAATTAGGGATAATACCTTCAATTTTCATAGAATTTTATGGATACAGTATGTCCTACATGTTAGAATCCTCACATCAATGAGCCCCATTCTCACATTCATCACTCTAGAAAGCAACTCCTGTGGACATGCATCCTAGTACCTTATCATACATGTGCTACAGCCACATCTAGTAAAGCTCTAGAAAAGAAAATTCATGTCATCAAAGTCCTTGGCTATGTAAAATGATTGAACATCTGAAACTGATATGATTTTATCAATATAAATGACTTTAAAGAGTAGGTATTACCATATGTTTTGCTTGTTGTACCATAAGGTCCCTTAGTTCTTTCTATCTGAAGCCTTCCATATATATTCTTTCCCATTAGAATTTAAGCTCCTTAGGAAAGGGCCCCACATGTGCAAGAATGTTTGTGGCAGCCCTTTTTGTAGTGGCTAGAAACTGGAAACTGAATGGATGCCCATTAATTGGAGAATGGCTGAATAAATTATGGTATATGAATATTATGGAATATTATTGTTCTGTAAGAAACGACCAGCAGGACGATTTCAGAGAGGCCTGGAGAGACTTGCGTGAAGTGATGCTGAGTGAAATGAGCAGAACCAGATCATTATACATGGCAACAACAATACTATATGACGATCAATTCTGATGGACATGGCTCTCTTCAACAATGAAATGTTTCAAACCACTTCCAATTGTTCAGTGAAGAAAACCATATACACCCAGAGAGAGGGATGTGAAATGTGACCACAACATAACATTTTCATGCTCTCGATTGATGTTTGCTTGCATTGTGTTTCCTTTATCTGATATTTCTTTCTTGTAGATACAATTTTTCTTGAACAACAATAAGTGTGGAAATATGTATACATATATTCGATTTGTCAAGTATTTTAACATAATTAACATGTAGTGGATATCCTGCCATCTAGGGGAGGGGTGGGGAGTAGGAAGGAAAAACTTGTAACAGAAAGCTTTGTAAGGGTTAATGTTGAAGAATTACCCATACATATGTTTTGCAAATAAAATTTAAAAAAAAAAAGAATTTAAGCTCCTTGAGAGGAAGCACTGTCTTCCTTTTCCAATGATCATGTTCAAAATGACAAAAATTTTATATTTCTCTGTGATATTGCACTATTTGAAGAAGAGATGAGTAAAACAGTACTGGGAAATTATACATAGCCAGAATTCATAAATCAGATTTTTAAATAGTTTATCCTTGGCATATAAAATTTTCTCTTTAAAAATTTCCTTTGCCCTATTAATCTTGTTTTTGCATTTTTCATAAAAAATATAAATATAGGCTTCATTTTCAAACTGACTTCTTTCAAAAGTATTATTTTCCATTACAAGCTCTAAAAAATTCCACTACCTAAATGTAAAAGATAGCTTCACTAAAATAATTAGAGACAATAAAAAATATTTAAAATTATGATTGGAGGAGATTCATAACCAAAAAAAGAGATCATATAAGACAGGTAAGCATTTCTGTTTATTAAACTATAAATATTTGCATGGGACAGCTAGGTGACACAATGGATAGAGTACCAGCCCTGAAGTCAGGAGGATCTGAGTTCAAATTTGGTCTCAGACACTTAACACTTTTTAACTGTGTGACCCTGAACAAATCACTTAACCCCAATTGCCTCAGCAAAAAAATAAACAAAAAAAAGAAAAGAAGTTTATATAAATAAAATTCATACATAAAGAATAAAAATAAAAATTTCTAATCAAAGGAAAACAATTGCATCAAATATCTCTGATGAAGAAACTGATAAAGTATAAAAAGAAGTGATACAAATATATATTAAATCAAGAACTATTCTTCAATAAATGAGTGGTCAAAGGATAGAAACGGCTAGTTTTAAAAAGAGGAAATAGAAAATATTGACATGATAAATGATGGATAATCACAAGAGAAAACAACTCTAAAGATGTATTTCATATTTGAAAAATGGTCAAAAATGATAAAGATGGAAATAGTTATTGCTGGAAGAATTGTGAGGAGAGCCTCACTAATAGTGTAAGTGCACATGTGAGTGAGTTTAAACATACAAGAATGCAGCTTAGAAATACACCAGTAAAGACATCTAAATACTTCCTATTTTTTGACCAAGGATCTTACTGCTAGGTATATATCACAAGGAAGTCAAAAATAGGAAAAAAGCTTCATGTATCTTATATATTTATGTCTTTATCCCATCTACCCAAACACTCATACTCATAAAAAAATATTGAATAGCTATTATAGCTGCAGAATCCTATCTCAATACACATTGATTCTTTCCCCCATACTCAGAGGTGTCAAACATGCTATTGGCAACACTCCTGAGAGTAAACTGAACCAGATTAAAAAGTAATTGGGAAGATAGAAGACTAAATATTTTCTCTGGTACCCATGACCTCTCAAATATCTCCAAAACATAAATTATGTGCCTAAAATAAAGTGACTTCAGCTGTTTCCATGATATAGGACTTTCTAAATCCAAAAAAGACAAGGATAAAAACAACAAAACAAGGAACTGACATTTACTGAAACTTAGCTCATTCAACACTCCTCCCTCACTTCTGATGCTAATAGACGTAGACCTGTACTACCAGATCCAAGGCACAACATGGGCTTACATTACATAAAAATATTATGAAACTAACTTGGCTCCTCCTTTTTTTCTTTTCAGTGCCATAGAGACCAGAACTCCAGACTGTTTGCTTGGATTTTGACAGTTCTAAAGAAAACAATCTTCAGGATTAAAAATGTACTGGCAGTAGCAACCTGAAAGCCACCAGTACAGCAAACCTAAGAGCTGTTGGTGCTAGGGGAAAGAGACTCTGAATTGTCGATGCCAGGGTAGAGAACTGAGGATTGGAGGGAAAAGAACGTTCACCAGAACAGCTGTGCAGCAACCTACTGCATTCATTAGGGACCAATTCTGACCACTCAATAATAAGTTTGTCAGAAATCTAGGTTGGATGAAATATGAATTGTCCAGTATAGAAGGAAACTAGTTTTGAGACCCAGTCCCTAAGCAAACTACAACAAAAGGGAAGGAATCAGAAAGTGGATCATGAGGAAAATAAAGGGATAAAAAGAGTAAAAGTATAAAGGATTTCAGGAGAAAAAAAACCCAAAGACCTTCAACTCAAATATATATAATGACAATAAGAGAAGAAAATATGTCCTCAACTACTAGTAAACAACTTCAGGCATCTGTGAATAAATTCTGCAAAATAAAGACAATGATCCTTCATTTGATAACGAAGGAGGACCTTGTGGAATTTGAAGAGAACATGACATTACAACATGCTATTCTAAAGTTGTTTAGAAGAAAAATGAGAATCATGAAAGTAGAATTTATGGCTTGCATAGCAAAAAATTCATAACTTTTTAAACAGAATGGAAAACCTTAAATCTACAAAGAGACAGAAGATAGAATAACAGATTGGGAATACAAATACAAAGAAGAAAAAGACAATCTAGAAGAAGAGGAAAAAACATATCAAAAGAAAAGTTTGCAATCAGAATATATTGAACTTGAACACAATGCACAGAGACAACCTAAAGATTATAGGTTTCCTATAATAATCTGAGAGGAAAATATACAAAAAAACAAAAACAAACAAACAAACAAAAAAAAACTTAGGACTATAATGAAGGAAATAAGAAAAGAAAACTAGTTAGAATTTCTAAACATAGAAAATAAAATTTCAATTGAAAGAATTCATGTATTATCTCAAGAAAAAAGAAAAACCCACCAATATCCAAGGCTGAAAACTTTGATACAATGGTTAAATTTAACAATTCTATTCAAAATCAATAAGATCTATAAGTCATCAGGAGAAAAATCCTTAAAGGAAAGAACATTCTGATGATACAAGGCTATTCCATACCCATCAGAAAAAGAGGGAATGAAATAATGTAATACAAAGAAAAGCTTTTGATTCAACTTAGTTTGGCCTATCCTACACATCTGAGCTTTACTATGGGACAAAAAAAATAGATATTCAATGAAAAAAAAAAGATTTTAAAACATTTTTAGAAATAAAACAAGATCTGAAGATATTATCTGCTTCTCAAACACAACAAACAATGGAAATACAAGGGTGAATAGATATAACAAACAAGAACAGTTAACAGCAACAGAGGAAAAAATAAGAAACTGGTAAGAAACTTCTAAATGTACAAAAAGAGACAATACAGGTTGTGGAAACCTGATAGAAATTACAGTGAAAAGGTAGAAATAGAGCATTATGGACAGAACCTAGTGACACTCTATCTTCAGGTGAATGCTTCTTTTGTGGGACTGCATTACATAATGAGAAACTACAAAAAAGGAAAGGGAAAGGGGGAAAAGGAAAAGAATGAGTGATGTGCCTTGATCAAATCAAATCAAATACTAGCAATAAAGGGAATTTAATCTTTGTGTCCTCAGAGAGAAAGAGTCTAGAGGAATGGATGAGGTGGAAAAGGGAAATAGTGAAAATGGGGAGAAAGGAAGGAGACCTTACTTTAGAAGTTAAAGAGGGTTCCACAGAGGAATACTGTTCTGGTTGAAGACAATGGTTTGTGAAGGAGATGAAACCCTTGTACTGGATGAAGCCTGAGGAATTTAGTGCTTGAATTGAATTGGTATTTGTCCTGGAAGAAAGTGTATTGGAATGCCTGGAGGTAACCTGAAAAAGTAGAACATGGAGGAAATTTCCTTGAGAATAATGAGTGAGAAAAAATCAAAAAGAGCATATAGATCAGTGATGGGCTGCATAATTGGGTACATTGGACAGTGTTTTCTATCATACCTTCCATTACATTGGAAGTGAGGCACAAAGGAAAAGTAGAATCTAGGCAACAAACCTTAGAAGAAAGTGGTAGAAAGTACCTAGAGGGGAAAATTTACAAGGAATACTTCATCTGAAGCACAAACATTAATGCATTAAGATAAGAAGGGAAATGGTTGAATGGGGAAAAATTATTTTTCTCAAAGTTCTCTGATATGTATGTACACACATACACACACACACACACACACACACACACACCCCTATACATGACATTTCTCAATAGATAAATGATTAAGGGGTGTGAACAAACAATTCTCAAGAAAAGAACTACAAAATACTTAGCAACTACATGTTTAAAAGTACTCCAGATCACTAAAGATAAATGCAAATAAAAATCACCCTGAATTTTCAACTCCTACTCTATAAATTGACAAAAATGGCCAAAAACAATGGCAATAGTAAATGTTGGAGAGGTTGTAGAAATATATATTCACTAATATATTATTGGTGGAGCTGTAACATGGTACAACTATTTTGTAAAGCAATTTAGAATTGTGGAAATAAAATGTCTAAAATGTCCATACCTTTTGAATTAGATTTCATTATTAAGTGTATACCCAAAAGAGCTTATCAACAACAGCAATAACAAAAACATTCCTTTTTGCTCCAAAATATTTATAACAGAAATTTTTGTGATTATGAGGTATTGAAAATATAGTAGTATATGAATGTTATGGCGTAGTATATGAATGTTATGGAATATTACTGCTCTGTAAGAAATGACCAGTAGGACGATTTCAGAGAAGCCTGAGAGACTTGCATGAGCTGATGCTGAGTGAAACGAGCAGAACCAGGAGATAATTATACACAACAACAATATTACATGATGATCAAATCTGATGGACATGGCTCTCTGCAACAAAAAAATGTCTCAAACCAGTTCCAGTTGTTCAGTGAAGAAAGCCATATACACCGAGAGAGATGGATATGAAATGTGGACCACAACATAACATTTTCATGCTCTCTATTGATGTTTGCTTGCATTGTATTTCCTTTCTCTGATTTTTTTTTTCTTGTAGATACGATTTTTCTTGCACAAGAATGATGTGTGGAAATATGTATACATTTATTCGAGTTGTCAAGTATTTTAACATAATTAACATGTAGTGGACTTCCTGCCATCTAGGGGAGGGGAGGTGACTGGGGGGAAAATTTGTAACAGAAAGCTTTGTAAAGATCAATGTTAAGGAACTACCCATACATACGTTATGCAAATAAAAAGCTTTAATAAAAATGAAAAGAAAATATAGTAGATTCCCATCAATTAAGGAATAGCTAAACAAATTATGGTACATGGGTGTAGTGGAATACTACTGCACCAAAAGAAATTATGTATGTATGGAAAGATCTGTATGAATTGATGCAGAGTGATATAAGCAGAACCAAAATACACAGCAAATACAATAATATAAATAAAAAGATTGGCATATCAAAAATTCAAAAATAAACAAAAAATTTATAAAAACAAATTATAAGGATCATGTGGGAATCACATATGGAGATATGAATGGATATTCCCAAACCACTCTTTGTGAAAGTAAAAGATCCATAGATTTTACACATTGTATATATTTTCCCACTTTTTCCAAAGTATTAATCAGTATGTTGACTTTTTCCTTTCCAAAAAAGTGCTATTTTTCATCTATTGGGGCTTTTTGGAAAGGGGAGAGTATATATGGATATCTATAAAGATAGAAGAAATAAAATATCAATAAAAATTTTAATGTAATTTGGAAATTTAACAAAATAACTAAAAACAAAATACAACACAATCTGTTAATATGTGGTTTTCTAAATTAATATGTAGCCTACAAGGATCCTCATATATAATTTAGTGTTCCCTCTTTTTATTTATTCCATAAATGTATATGATACATTCTCAACTACTTACCTCTTCCTAAACACATCACACACACACACACACACACACACACACACACACACTTTTATGACTCATGCCTGCCTTTTTTGACTCTGTATTCATGCTCTTCTTATAAGGACATTGATATCAATTTATTTCTCATTCTTTACTCCTTAGCGGATCAATTTTTCACACCACACCTAACACCAAGGACTTTGATGCTTGTTGGGTAGCCTCAAGCACTTACAAACAGCCTTTGCCAAAACCTCAATTTCTTCACATAATACATAGTTAAAATGTCACTTAAAAGAGTATCAGCCACAACCTAACTATAGGAATTTGTTATTTCATTTCTTCCTGCCTTGGTTTCCTCAACTATAAAACAAAAAGATTATGAAAGTTCATCATCCCCTGTGATTGACTATGATTCTTTTATAGCAGCTGTTTCTTAATATTTCTAAAGCAATACTAATGCACATAAATTGTTTTCTGGTTTTTAATAGAAAAGAAGAATATGGCCAGTGAACAGAGTCCCAGTTTCTTCATCTAAAACTGAAGAAATTATGCTTAATGATCTCTGAGATACCTCCAGGCTATAAAACCCTATGTCCTGGTGCTCTCTAATTCCAATGTCAGTTGAAAAAGTATTATGGAGGGAAAGGTTGTAAAATGGAATTTGTCCATAGGACATGTGCATGGGTGAAAGGCTTTTTCATCTAATGAACATCAATGGCATAATTTTGTCACTGAATAAATACTGGAATAGTTAAAGAAAGAAAATTAATCTGTGAACTGGCAATCACAATCAATAAAGACAAATGCCCAAAGGATAAGTCTAAGGTTTAAAAGTTAAATTATTCCTTTACCTGTGATGTGTGGTCTCCCTTCCTCCCCCAGTATATTTCTCTGAGAACCTATTTCTCAGGTTTAAAGTCTTAGTAGCTATTGAAATCCCCACAGTACACTAATTATCTCTTGTATACAATATACCACAGTTCAAGTACTGTAAGACATTGTATGGCTTATAAATGACTAAGTTTTGCCCTGACCGATAACATTTTTCCAAAGTCATACAGACTCTCCCTCTGTCTCCTTTTTTTCTGGAGATATCTTTACTTTATTTCAATACATCTCTTGTAATTGAGCAATTCCATAAAATCAAATAAAATGATTTATAATGGAATGATTACTCTAGGGTAACATTTCAAGTGAAATTAAGATTGAAATCTAATTTAAAAGCTTTAACATAAATGGGTCATTAGAGTGAGCTCTCCAGGGAATTTGCAATTAAAGTAAAGTGACAAGGGTTTTGTAGGGGTGATAGACTTTAAGGTGTTACAATACTGATAGCCTCCTCATTGCTAACAGTCTGCCTTATGAAAAATCTGGAACAACATTTTAGTACCAAAGTCAAACTAGTGCTCAAAATAGAAAAGGAATTTTCATTTCCTAATATGGATCTTTTAAAGAAAACTAAAGTTTAGATTCTAGAGATGAGAGCTCTCTACTAAAAATTGCATTCCTCTCCCCACTGCAAAATGGCTACAATTCCTATGTTGATATTGGTCATCTATGAAGGTCACTAAGTAGCAATTTATTATAATATTAACTCATTAGAAAGAAAACAAAAATAGATTTTAAAAAACTTTTTAAGTATGCTATTTTGCAAGTTGGCAAGATGTTGCAGCTTCAAATACATATAATCCCTTCATAGAGGCTCATAACTTTCGTGCCCAGATCAGCAAGCACGTGTTTGAGGCCAGATTGTAAATCAGGAAGATGCATCTTCCTGACTCCAGACCTGGCACTCTATTCACTGCACCAACTAGCTGCCCTCTTAGAAACATATCAGAATATTAAGAACTCTAGAAGGTTCTATTCTGATGGAAAGAGTGCCAATATTTTCCTAGTAACAGATTACTTCTGATTTCCCAGGATACAACCCAATCTAAGAAGCTTTCACTAAGCTTGTAAGGCACTGGTGTTTTGAAGACAGAATAATAAAAGAACACCTGACTTTGAAGAGTTGACATTGTACAGGTGAGACAAGCACATATGTGATAATTAGAGATAAAGGGTGAAAGCAATTTATTTAAGACCTAAAAACTCACCACCAGAATGCTGATCACTTGTTGATTGTTTTTCTGGCCATGGCAAGCCAACAAATAAAGGGACAAAATGGCCTTTAATCTTATTTAACTCTCCATTTCTACAGAATGGTGACGAGTAATGGAAAAGGAGGCAAAGAATCATAAGTATGACAGTTTTGAGACTGTCCATAAGCATTAAACCTAGATGTTCGTACTCTAGATGTGAGCTATTTGTTTGGTGACCACTGGACACTATAGGAAGGGACACTAATGGTGAGAATAAATCATGTTAATAATAATATTTCCTGTCTATCCATCCTTTCCTCTTATCTCTTCTATCTACTCTTCCCTTCTCTCTCTCTCTTTTTCTCCCTTTCTCTCTGTCTCTCTCCCTTGTTCCTTGCCTCCCTCCCTCCTTCCCTGTCTCTATGTGCTTCTCTGTGTCTCTGTCTGTCTCTCTGTCTCTCTGTCTTTCTCTGTGTGTGTGTGGGTGTGGGTGTGGGGGGTTGTCCATCTCTGAGACTCCAAAATATTCCTGAAATTAATTAATAAACAATTCTGGACATGGATCATCATCATGGGTATATTTATGCCCACAATTACTCAGATATATCATTGATATATAAAAGTCAAGAAAAAACATTTTTACTAAATATCACAATGCCAAATATTCATAATCTTCATACAATTAAAAGCTTTCAAAATCATGTGGGAAGAGGTACATATTATTCCCATCAAGGAAGGAAGGAAAAAAAGCATATGTCATTTACTATATGCCATGCACATAGTACATTTTACAACTATTTTCTCATTTGGTCCTTAGCCTCTTGTTATTATTTTCTAGTTGAAGAAACTGAGACAGAGAGGTTATAGTTCACCCAAAGTCACATATCTACTAAGTTTCTGAGCTGAATTTGAATACAAGTCTTCTGGGGTACAGGCTCAAAGTTCTATTTCCTGCATGACCTAAATGTCATCATCTTGCCTGTTGTTTTACTAAGCTTATATCAGCTATGCTATGGAAGATGAACTTATATTCTAAGGCAATCATAAAAGACAGTTATCTTTTTACCTATGCAATGTGGCACAGAACATTTAAAAATCATTAAAGAATTTGATAAATGATTGAAATACATGTAAAATAATATCTCTTTAGTGGCTTATTTTAGGATTATTTCAATTGGAACCCCATGGAATAAAATAAGAATGAATTAGTCCAAACACCAACAACAATAGTAACTATTCATAATTGTATAAAGTCTAATGGCTTAGAAAAATAATTCTCTTAGTACACTCTGCTGAACTAAATGTAGTCTAAATATTAATAGCAGGATTTTACAGATGAAAAAAAATGAAGTTTAGAGATGCTGAGTGTTCATAATCTTATAACTAGAAGCAGAACCAAGATTTGAAATTTGCATTTATGGTGGCAAGTCCAGGGCTTTTCCCATTATTGGTGAATAATAATGTAGTATCTCCTGGAATTTCTTATATCGTTGTGTTAAGCTGTGTTATCTAATATCTTTTAAATTATTACTTTTCATATATTTGTGTTTCATCACTCAGCTATATGCAAATTTAAGATAGGGACCATATTCCACAGGTTCCACCACTCTGTGCTGCATTAGCAGCTACTTTACAGATATTTCTTGGCTGATAATATTGATTGAAAGATTTAAATGCTTATTAAATAAAGCTGCAGAGGCTGGACACATAGCTACAGATCTGATCTTTTTGTCTAATATCATATTTAATGAATCACAGATCTCTGAAGCTGGGTGCATTCAAAGAAATTCTTTGGTTCACAACAGATGTTCCAAAATGTTTAGATTTTTCTTTTGGTGAAGGCTTTACAAAAATCAATTTTAATTTATAAGCTTTATTTCTGTGACAAAAGAAGACTTGGAAAGCTTCATCCAAAGTCATAGCTGAAGTTTTACTTCTTTCTTTTAAAACACTACAATTTTATATAAGTGACAGCTATTACAGACAAAGCATCTCTCATTTCACATTCCCCTACTTTTGTATTTCATTACACTGGAAGGGACTGATAGAGAGAGACAACGGTTAGATATTTAGATCATGAGACCTGCAGACACAGAAACTATCTGTACTTTAGCAGTGGACCGTTTAAAAGACTGCAACAAACTACTTAAAGGGGAAATTTGGAAAGAAAATCTTTAGTCTGTGGATACCCTCTGCATAGCTCCCCGCCAAATTGCATCCTTTCTGAAAACTCACAACACAATGACTATGTCAGGCCATTCTGGGATTGATCACCATATAGATGCATATGGTTTGCTTTTCTTTTTAAGGTAGCTTAAGCTCCATGAAAAATGAATTTATCACTTCTAGGTTGGACTTATGGAAGTGAAGGAGAGTGATAGTGGTGGTAGAGAGGAAAAGAAGAAGAAAAATAGAAGATTCAACTAAAACATAAACATATACAAAACATACATATATATATCTTGTAATTAGTGATATAAATATATAGTGATTATGTATAAATATAATACATATATATATATCAACAACATTACAGTTTCATATCACTGCCTTCAAATTATTAAAGATACTAAAAATTAATGTAGACAATATTGGTAGCACTGTGGGAAGTTAGGCAAACTAATACACTATTGTTGGAGTTAAAAAGTGATCAGATTGTTCTGCATTATATGAGAAAAATCTAGGAGAAAAATAGTCATACCCTTTGACCCAAAAATCTCACAACTGGGTATATACTTCCAAGGATATCAAAGATACACACAAAAAAAGATTCCATTTATAAACAAAGTATCCACAGCAGCACTTTTTGAAATAGCAAAAAAAAAAAAAAAGTAAACAAAGATGGTGCCTGTTATTTGGGGAATGACTGGAATCTAATGAAAATTTAATTATTGTTTTGTTTCATTCTCTTTTTTTTGGTCTTCAAAAGACATAGCAAATATGAGAAATTTAGAGAGACAGGGAAGGACTTTTATGAACTGACAGAGTAAAGTAAGCAAAACCAAGAAAACAATGCAATCATGTAAATGGTAACAGTGCTGAAAGGCAGCTGAAAGTATTTTACAAGGATCAATCTTGGTTCTGCAGAATGGAAGCTGAAACTCCATCTTTGCTCATAGTAGAGAAGTTGGGTATTACAGGTGTGGAATGCTACATACATTTTCAGGACAATCTTTGTGTGGATTGTTTTTGTTTAATTGTTCTTTTTCTTTTCAATGGAGAATTGAATCCAAGTACATTTAGGAATAACTTGGAAATGAAAGTGATATTTTAAAAAAGGAAGTCATAAAACTTAATAAAAATAAGATTCACTTGGATTCTATTGAAAAACCATTCAGTAAATATAAAGGTACAGATCATGAGTCAAAATTTCAATCTTAAAAATATAGGATTTAATTTGGAAAGATTTAAGAAGTAGGCTAGACTGTTTCACAAGACAATTTTAATTTTTTTCTTAGTAGCCTTAAGACAATAATGATAATAAATTTACCTTTTTTAGACTGGGCATTGAACTGGGGCTGCTTGGCAACATGACAATTTTGGTGTTGTAGAGTGGGGGATCTAAGCTCTATCCATTGTTGGCTGTCTGTAGTCCTTTTTCCATCAGGAAGTTGTTTAATTTACTTAGACATCTGTCTATTAAGGATGTCTTAAGGATTATAGATTACACCCTTATGAAAACCCCTGGATGTTGTTTGCTGGAAATGTTGGATGAAATGATAGCTAATGTCTCTTCCATCTCTTAAAGTCTTACATATTCAAAAATTTGCCTACCCTCTTTTGTAGAAGTACCTAAATTCTGGCTAGGATATTGGATTTTGGAGACAGAAAGAGCTAAATTTGAATTGTGACTTCATCCTTCCTAGCTGGGAGACTGACTCCTCAGCAAGTGATTTAACTTCTCTAGGCTTCATTTTCCATATCTTCATAACACTTGTATCACTAAAGATTATCATGAGACTCAAATGAGACAATTTATGTAAAATACTTCAAAAATTTTAAAGCATATTGCTGTTATTACTATTTTTTTATGCTGAGGCAATTGGGGTTAAGTGACTTGCCCAGGGTCAGGAAGTGTTAAGTGTCTGAGACCAGATTTGAACTCAGGTCCTCCTGACTTCAGGGCTGGTGCTCTATCTACTGCACCATCTAGCTGCCCCACTTTTATTACTATTAATAATAATAAAAGTTTGAGAGAATCCACAGGTTAGAAAATTTAAAAAAAAATCTTTCCAGGATTCTCATTTCACTTTCCACATTTAGTCAATCAATTAATGAACATTTATGCAATGTTTACTATATGCCATGCAATGTGCTGACAAGGGTGCAAATATGAGGAAAAGATACAATTCTTACTTTCAAGGAGTTTGCAAAATAATGGAGGAAAAAAACAAAAAGAAGGTGAAAAGTACGGCCATGAGGGGAAAGTATTCCTGATGAAAGGGCATAATAGAGGTCTGAAGCAATATAACTAAGTCGGAAAGGGAGAGATAGTTGGCCTAGTCACCTTGCTTAAAAGGAGATCTGAGGAGGAGCTCTTCTCTCTTTCCTACCCTACAATAATCAAAATAGCATGTTGTGAGTATCTGGGCTGCTGCTATCTTGCTGGAAGATGGGAAAGAAGGAAAGAAGGAAAGAAAGCAAAGAAGAAAGGAGGGAAGGAAGGGATGGAGGAAGAAGGGAAAGAAGGAAGGAAGGAAGGAAGGAAGGAAGGAAGGAAGGAAGGAAGGAAGGAGGAAGGGAGGGAGGGACGGAGGGAAGAAAGAAGGAAGAAAGGAAGGAAGGGAGGGAGAAAGGGAAGGAGGGAAGGAAGGAGGGAGGAAAGAATAAAGGGAAGAAGGAATGGAAGAAGTAAGGAAGAGAGGGAGGAAGGAAGGAAGGAAGGATGGAAAGAAGGAAGGATGGATGGAAGGAAGGGAGGGAGGGAGGTAGGGAGGGAGGGAGGGAGGGAGGAAGGCAGAAACAGGAGAGAAGGAGGAGGGGGAGGGAAGGATGAAGGAAGACAGAAAGGAAAGAAACATTTATTAAGAATCTATTATGTATGGGGTATTATGTAAAGTTTGTTGAGGGGAGAGTATCTGGACTGTTTTGCAACCTAGAGTTTTTTCCCTTTACGCACAGGCCTACCAAGAGTATCATTATAAGTCTGAAAGACTGTGTAGTTTTCTTTGAAAGTACAAACCTCTCAAAGGCTGAAGTTGCAGGTCTTATTTATTGCTTTACTCTCTGGATAGCTCATATTCTTCCCCTGACACCTTAATTATTATTGCAGGTAATTGTATGAACCTGAGGAAATAATGTAAGCTTGTGAGGTCTCAGTTTCTTCATTTGTAAAACAATGGGTTTATATAAGATAATAAGAAACATGCCAATAAATCTTTTACAAAATCATGAATCTTTGAAATAGTTTAAAACAGGAGGTGTCACAGCACAGTGGAGCCAAGAAGAGATGGGTTTGAATATTGTCTTAGATATTTGCTGAGTAGATGGATTTGAATGGACATTTCCGAGGATCAATAGATAGAATGCATGCCTGGAGCTAGGAAGAACATAGTTCAGATCTGATCTCAGACACAAGCTGTGTGATCTTGTACAAGTCACTCAACCTTGTTTGTCTTCATTTCCTTATGTATAAAATGAGTTGAAGAAGGAAATGGTTAACATCTAAGTTAACAATGGACCATGCAGGTATGAATCAACATAGGGAGAAAGATCATCTGGTACTTTCCCAGTTTAATCATTCCTTCTAAGTAAGTGCTAAACACAATAGCTTCTGTATTGTTGGAGAACTAAAAGTGCTTTAAAAATGTAAATGCAAAAATAAATAAATAAATAAAACTGTACAATCTTTTAAAAAGGATTTAAAATTTTTGATCCCTATAAATGTTAGTGTTTTAGATATAACTCCCCCCCATTAACCTATCATAATCCTGACTCTGCTTATGTCACTAAACTTGTTCCATACTATTGAGATGACTAGGCAATAAATGACCTGAGACTAATACACTGAAACAATGATACTGAAGTCCAAGATCTTGAATTCAAATCCCATCTCCAGTACTTACTGATATGACCTTGGTAGTAAGTCACTTAAACTTCTGGATTGTAACTACTTTCCTCGACTATAATAAGAGGGGAAACTCCTTCCAGCTCTAGATCCATGATCCTTAGATTAAACAATAGTAAGAATATAGACCACGAAGAATTTCATGTCAGGGGTGAGGAGCAGAGATTTTCAATTAAAAATAGAGAAATCAGATCACCTACAATATGAAACACATAACAAAAAACACTCCTCAAACCCGGAAATTTCTAGTTCTTGTTGACACACATGTGTTATATGCCACATCCTCATAATTGTCAATCTGCTCCAAGTTCTTTGTGACATACTTATATAAAATATTATAATATAAGCCATGTCCTTACTTAATATCAATATACTTACAAGAACATTTATGTGGTTTGGATAAATATATCAGGTTCTTCTTTAGTTTCTCATGGAACTGTTGACATGTAGTATGTAACACTGACCATCCCTAGCCAGATTTCAAATATATTATATCTCATGCAATGTAAAAAAGAAATAAAGTTACTATGTGATATTAAAATGCATTCAGTGTTTTAAAAGTTTTCTTATTTTCATCTAATTTTATCTTCTGAAAAATTACATCTATAATTCTTACTACTAGGGAGGCTGACTGGTAGAGCTCTTGAGCTTAGGAGTTTTGAGCTTCAGTCATTTAGGTCAATTGAGTGTTCAAAATGATTGTGACACTAATATGGTGAATCCCTTGGAACAAGGACCACCACAAGAATGGGCCAGCGTTTTCATGTTAATTAGAAATGATAGAGCCTGTGAGCATTGGCTTCTATGCTTTCAGCTTGGGCAAGATAGGGAGATTTAATTTTAAAAATATGCAACAACAAAGCAAAAGAGATATTCTGAGAAACTAAATACCCTATACTACCTAACAGTGAAAAGGGCCCATTTCATCATATTTTGAACCAGAATGAAGATACTAGGTTTCAGAATTTTCAACCAAACACCACCCTCTTGGTGTTGGAGTTTATTTTTTCTTGGCATCATATAACTTCCTGTTTCTAAGAAAAAAGGATTAAAGTGTCCCATAAAAAAAGTCTCAAAAAGCTTCTTGGACATCAAAGAGCTCTTACACAACAACATTTTGATGAGTTAAGTGTAAAGGAATCAAAAACACATGGATTAAATTTCCCATAAAACCCACATGTGTTTAAAAATCAAGGGAAAACGTGCTTGGCCAAATGCATTTGGGGTTTTGTCAAACCCCAAACATTTGAGGAATAGTGTGAGATGTTTGAGGAACCCAAAACACAGCTGGGTTTGCCCATATCTACCGAGAAAGCACATGCCCATGGAAGAAGATAAAGAAGATTAGTTCTGCAAAGAATCTATAGATTGTGTGACTCAAAAGCAGGTTTGTGGCTGGCAACAGGGACATGACGGCATTTAAAGGAGGGAAAAGCTTCAGCTAGAAAATTCTCCTTAAAGTTTCCAGAGAATATTATTTTATATCATATATCTCTTTAGAAATAGCTTCATCAAAGATGACTTTGGGGAGGGGGAAAAGAAAAGACCTTCACTCCAAACCCTCACGTTTTCTAAGTTAGCCAGATGGGATCTTTCCCTTAGCTTTCAAACCTTGATCAAGTTACCCCATGTTTTGTATTATACTTGATTTAACTTTGCTAGACTAAGCACATTATTAATTGGTTCTCTTTTTATTTACAATACTATTGCTTGAAATATATACTACAGTCTTTAATTGAATTTGGGGTATACTGTAATTAAAAAAGTCAAAAGAGCAATAAACAGAAGCGTTGATAAATAATTGCATCTGAGAACAAGCATAAATCATCCAGATTAAATGATGTTATATCATATTTGAACTCCCTAATTTTAATTTATGATTTCCAGACAATTTTCAGTCTTTCTTAACTGGAATTTCTTGTCCGTGTTTTGAACCTTTTGTGGTAATCATAAAAATATCTAAAAGCTATATTTTCTTATACCTAGTTTTTCTATATATAGTATTCCAAATTATTAGCTTTAAAGAATTGACCCAAAGCTGCTATTGGCTTAAGTCAAAAGGATAGATGGAGAGATAGATGCAATAGAAAGACAGAGAGGGAGAGAGAGGGAATGAGAGAAAGAGGGAGAGAGAGAAAAAAAAGAGAGAGAGAAAGTATATAGGAAATTATAAAAATAAGTATAATTAGCATTTATATTCCACAGATTTGTGTTCATGAAAATTTGACCAGAAATGTGACTGCATTTCCAAACCCACCTAAATTCCAAGTCAAACTTTGATGTTTGTGGCCAATTACAAGTCTATAAATAAATCAGTCTCTCTATTCCCAGCTATTGCACATTGCTTTGTGGTCCATTCAAAGAAGATTCCTAGAACTTTAAATCAGGAAAAGACCTTTGAAATCATTTAAATCAATTCTCTAACTATACAATGAGGAAGCTGATTCCCCATGAGGTTACCTGCTCAATGTAATATAGGTGAAAATTACTATGCTTTTCTGGACTGAAGTTTTCTGGTGCCTGCATGTATAACTAGAAGAGAAAAGAATTCTTTTTCCCAATTTTAAATTAGATGTGAATATAAGGTAATTCCCCACTTTTCTTTCTTTCCAAAGTCACTGTAAGTTTCTTTGCTACCAATCCACCAATCTGTCACCAATTCTAGGGCACAAAAAAGACCATGTGGTGTTAATTAGGCCAAATATTATTCATCAAAATTCCACTAGAATCCTTCTCAGAACACAAGCTATGGAGGTGACCTGATTTGAGTCTTGGTAGGCTCTGTTGGCAGATAATAAGTCTTGAAAGCTGACAAGACTTGAGTGTGGACCCATGGTCTAACTACCGAAGGACCATTTTAGTTAAGTGAAGAGGTTTAGTCCAAGACTAGGGAATTGAGTATTTTTTCCCCTCATGAAAATGACCTTTTCCAGCATAAAAAAGATGCAGTTGATATAAACAAGGAAAGGATTCTAGGTTTGTGGTTCTAAATCTGGAACAGTAGCCACTGAGTCCAATTTCCTCATTTTATAGGTGAAGAAACAGGCTCAAATAGACTAAGTGACTTGCTCATTAGATATTTAGTAGTAATCATAAAAAGTTGGATTTGAACTCAGATCCTCTGGTTCTACAACTAATATTTTTCAAAGAGTGTCTTTTCCTCAAATAAGAATGTCTTTTATCCATAATTTACCTAGTGACTTAAAGATATTTAGTCCTTCAAGTAATAAATTATCTCTTTTGATACCCAGAAATGGAAAAAGAAAAGCTCTGTGTCTAGACTCAGCAAGAAATGAATTGAAATCCAGTCTTAGATATTTAGTAGCTATATAAACCTAAGAAAGTCACTTAATCTCTGCTTGCCTCAGTTTTTTCAACTATAAAATAGGGGTAATAATGACATCTACCTCCTAAGGTTGTAAGGATAAACTGAGATAATATTTGTAAGCTAAGTAGTGTCTGACACATAATGGGTACTTAAATGTTTCTTTCCTTCCTTTTCTCTTCCTCTGTTCTTTCCTTCCTTCCTTTCTTCCTTGCTTCTTTCTTTCTTTTTTTCTTTTTCTTTCTTTCTTTCTTCCTTCCTTCTCTTCCCTCCTTTTCTCCCTCCCTCCTTCTCTCTCTTCTTTCCTTCCTTCCTTCTTTTCTTCCTTCATTCTTTCATCTTTCCTAAAGAGATCAAGACTGGCCTAGAGAACAATAGGCAAAAGCAACTAAAAAGAAATGGTTGTGTCATCAATTCAGTACAGGAGAGAAGAATTTCTTGCTTGAAAATGCTGTCTCTGGCTTCAGAAAAATTCACATTTTATTTTCTGTCTATGTCTGTTTGCTTTTCTCTGTTTCTGTATCTTCTCCTTTCTTTTCTCAATTCTGTCCCTCTTTCCCTCACTCCCCCTTTCTCTCCTTTCCTATCTCTTTTATTCTGTTTCTTTTTCTCTGTGTGTCTGTCTCTCAGCCATGTTTTCCTACCAAATGAGCTGAGTAGCTATTTGAATTCTAAACTTCCTTTGAGCTCTTGACATGCTGTGATTTTCTAACACAGGAAAAATGCTTGCACTGCCTCATGAACTTTTACACAATTTGAAAAGTGATTTTTAAAAATTTCTGTCTTGCAATTTTTCCATTTTCCCATCTTATTCAGAGAGCTTTTTGTCTCACCATCTCCCAACTTTTATGAGAATCATATCTCTTTGTTTATTCTGTTTATCCCCCACGCATAATGTTTGGGTGTAAGATGCTAAATTCCTGATCTTGGGAAGGCTTGTATCCAAGTAGATTGAGTATTCAAGATTGAAGTTGTCTTAATGTTTAGACAGATACATCATCAGAAAGAGACTAAAAGCAGACAAGGAGGAAGAATGGAACCAGAGTGAAGGTGTTCTTTAGCCTTGCTTTTCTGAGATGACAGCCCTTTAGTTCAATGCTGTTTGCAAGCCTGGAAACCACATCTCTTGTTTTTATTTTCTTCCTAATGGCTATCCTCCATCTCAAGAAAATGTGTCCCTTATTCTACACATAATTTGGACCTCTTGTCCATATGTTTACTTGTTCACATTTCTCACATAAGTGCTCAGAACATCAGTTTTTGAAGTACTGTCCATACCAGTAGGGGAGCAGATGCCACCAATGCTTTCCAGGCAGAGTCTCCGGTTTTTCATCATTCAACTTTCCTGTACTTAAACCAACAGATTTCTCTGTCCTTGGAATCCAAATTTCCATATTACCACAAGACAAAAAAAAAATCTCATATCCACCAGACTGTTGTTTTTGCACAGTGCTATAGTCTTACCCTCACCTGTCAATATGGCACATCCAGAGGTTAAGATAAAAGTAGTCCTATTTCAAGATTTTAATCTTCAGTCAAGCCTTTGGAATCTGCTCATGAATATCTGAGGTCATTAGCTAGACAGAGAAGTGACTCTATATTTGTGTTGAATTCATGAAGTAATTAGGAGGCCATCTGAGAAGCAAGCAGGTGTCTATTATGTAGTCATTCTCAATGACAAGAGTTAAGCAAACCAAGTTGCTTCAAAATGGTATAAAGAAAAAAGTACCAATATAAAAGAGCAACATAAAGAGACCACAAATTCTAGAATAAGAAGAGAAGTTATTTTGATATAGTTAATATTGTACTAACCAATATAGTTCTCAATTTGGAAATAGGCAAATCTGGATTCGAATCTTGCCTCAGATACTTTTTAAAGGTCTTCGTCTATAAAATGATCATATTTCACAAGTTCCTATCTCACAAGATTTTTTTGAGGATCAAATTAGATAATGTATAATAAGGTGTTATCTAAATGTCAGTTATTATTATATAATATTTGGAGAAATGATTTCATAGGAATGGGGAACAAGCATTTATTAAGTACCCACTATGTGCCAGGCATTGTATTAATCACTTTATAAATATTTATAATATGATCCCTGAAACAACCCTATGGGGAAATTGATATTTTTATTCATATTTAACATGTGAGGAAATTGAGACACATTATTAAGTGATTTGTACTGCATCATATAGCTAATCAATGTCTGAGGCAGGCCAGTATCTTTCTGACTATCATCCTCATGCTCAGTCCAATGTGCCACCTAGCTGCCTGTGATATACTGTCATAGGATTAAAAAGGGAACCAAGAGAAATGTTGTTGCCTTGATGAAAAAAGCTCATCCTTCTGACAAGCTTTAAGGTAATTGAAATATTTGTCTTAAAACTGCCCTGGATGATAGATAATACAAATATTAAGACCCCCTAGTTTGTAACCAAAGAATCTAGACTCTTTGAATTCCTCTGACTAGTCCATCATTAGAAAGCTGGAAAGCATGTGAGATATAACTGTGATGTGAGGATTTTGAGTCCTTCCTACTGCTTCCTACACTGAGCTGCCTCTCAATAAACAACTGTACAATTATAGTAAATGGACCATGCCATATCAAAGTAGGGTTAATTATAAAGTGGAAAAACTAAGTTCCCTGTATATTAAATATTGGTATGAACACTCAAACAATCAACTTTCATTTTTAAAATTTTATTTATTTTTATTATAGCTTTTTATTTGCAAAACATATGCATGGGTAATTTGTCTACATTGACTCTTGCAAAGCTTTCTGTTACAAATTTTTCTCTCCTTCCCCCCACCTACTACCCTAGATGGCAGGAAGTCTAATACGTGTAAATTATGTTAAAATACTTGACAAATCGAATATGTGCACATATATTTATACAGTTATCTTGCTATACAAGAAAAATCAGATCTACAAGGAAAAAAAAACAAAAACAAAAACAAAGCCTGAGAAGGAAAACATAATGCAAGCAAACATCAATATGAAAGCATGAAAATGTTATATTGTGGTCCACATTCATATCGCTCTCTCTGGGTGTGTAAGGCTTTCTTCATCACTAAACAATTAGAACTGGCTTGAAATATTTCATTATTGAAGAGAGCAACACCCTTCAGAAATGATCATCATATAGTTTTGTTGGTTCCGTGTATAATGATGTCCTAGTTCTGCTCATTTCACCCAGCATCAGTTCATGCAAGTCTCTCCAGGCCTCTCTGAAATCATCCTGCTGGTTATTTCTTTTCTTTTTTTTTTTTTTTTTGTTAAAGCTTTTTATTTGCATAACATATGTATGGGTAGTTCCTCAGCATTGATCTTTACAAAGCTTTCCATTACAAATTTCCCCCCAGTCCCCTCTCCTCCCCTAGATGGCAGGAAGTCCGCTACATGTAATTATATTAAAATACTTGACAAGTCGAATATATGTATACATATTGCTACAATTATCATTGTTGTGCAAGAAAAATCGTATCTACAAGAAAAAAAATCAGAGAAAGGAAAACACAATGCAAGCAAACATCAATAGAGAGCATGAAAATGTTACATTGTGGTCCATATTTCATATCCCTCTCTCTGGGTGTATATGGCTTTCTTCACTGAACAATTGGAACTGGTTTGAGATAATTCTTTGTTGAAGAGAGCCATGTCCATCAGAATTGATCATCATGTAATATTGTTGTTGCTGTGTATAATGATCTCCTGGTTCTGTTCGTTTCACTCAGCATCAGTTCATGCAAGTCTCTCCAAGCCTCTCTGAAATCATCCTGCTGGTCGTTTCTTACAGAGCAATAATATTCCATAACATTCATATACGATAATTTATTCAGCCAGTCTCCAACTGATGGGCATCCATTCAGTTTCCAGTTTCTAGCCACTACAAAAAGGGCTGCCACAAACATTCTTGCACATGTGGGGCCCTTTCCCTCCTCTAAGATCTCTTTGGGATATAGGCCCAAT
>JAJPUD010013333.1:0-27737 GCA_023553655.1 Myrmecobius fasciatus
AAAAAAAAAAAAAAAAAAAAAAAAAAAAGCTTAATTAAAAATAAATGTCACTGCTATATTTAAATTCCTGGAGTCCAGCTTAAGGAACACATCAGATGTCAGCCAGTAGATCTATTGCAAAATCGAGGAGAAGAAAAGAGATGCTCTGAAGGATTGTGTGTGTGATTAATCAAGGCTATGTGGGTCACATCTGCCACCTAAAACAGGTAATTTATTGTAAGGATGAAGGCAGATTTCTATTCTATTGAAGAGCATGTGGAATGAGGAATTGCTTTTATAGGTTGCTTTTAGAGATTAGTAATTTTCAAGGCAATTTTCTTTGTCATTCATGTTAACCCATGCCAACCTGGACTATTCTGAAAGCATCTCCAAAGTTTGGAAAGAAAATACATTTTCTTTTCCTTTCCCTTTTAAAAAATATTTTGTCAAAAGTGGTCTTTATTAATATTTGGATAATGCCATCCCTTATTATGGTGTAGCTTCCTCTGGAGGTCCTATGGGTAGTGACTGCCATTTACTAGTCTGTTCCCAAAATAAACTCACCAGAAACTGAACCAATGGAAGAATAGGCAGGGCTCAGTGGACAAAGGGTGAAGGAGAATGTCAGAGCAGTAATGAGGGAAGTAGGAGCAGCTCCATTGGAAAATTTGAAGGAATATCAAATAGGAATGAAGCCATTAACAGGTTCATTTCAGGATACTACCACACTTCATCTTTTACAGAAAGCATGCATTGTATTTATTTCAGCAACATGCAGCATCTCAAACCTCATGTTTTAGATAGAGTAAAGATCAGGACACACTGTTTTAAATTGATTTAACTTAATTTTTTTTTTACCAATAGCAACTCTTTCTAAATTAAAAAAAAATTTAGCTTGTGCTACTTCAAGCATTTGGCTAGAGCACAAAATTTTGATAAATGGAATATTCTGCTTTGCCTCACTCCTAAGTGAGTTAAAGCCTGAAGCAGTTGGTAATAAATGTAAAGATGGTATAGAGATTACTTTGTATAATGATTTTTTTTAGTATGTTTGTTTTCCCTTATTCATCATTCATCAGATCTCCTGTCCTATCCTACCCACTGATTTATACAAATCCTTTCAGCTACAAAGGCTATAACATATGAGAGCATATTGATTTTTCCTTCCTACTCATGGACAGAAAAACTGGGGATGAAAATTGACAAAAGCTATCATCCCCCGATCAGTACCTGTGTAAAACGTATTTTGACTCATTTTTATTCCATTTATATGAGTATGGTTTGGTGCTTTATGGAAAGTAGTGAAAGAAATTCCATTGATATTGATAATCTCCTACAAAGGGATCAAATAAATAAAAACTTTGGTAGAGAATCAGTAGCCCTGAATTTTTATTCCCGTCCTTTCCATTCACCAGCTATGTAGTCTTAATTAAATCTTTTGTCTTCTCTGTGACTCAGTTTACTCAATAGTAGAAGGTCACTAAATTAGCTTTCAGTTCTAGTCTTGTCTCATAAAAATTGAGCCTAAAGTTAATATAGCTCTTCTCTAACCATTATCTAATCTCTTCTCCTCTTCCCTTCCATTTCCCCAAATTCCTGATTTTTAAATGAATTTTCTTTAAATTTTGCATCATGAAAGATTTATTTTGCTAATTATAAAGCATAATCACAACATACTCAAACAATTATATAGTGACTTGTAGAAAACATGAATCGAAAGTTTTGCTTTATTTTACCACTTAGTCTCTGGAGAACTTTGGGTGCATGCATTTACTCATTTTGAGCCTCAATTTCCTCACCCATAAAAAATACCTCACAGGGGGCTATGAGAACAGTACTTTGCAAAGTTCTTAATATAACTACAAACGTAAGTTCTTATTAGTACTGGCAATTACATTTAACATAATAACTATAATTAGCATTCATATAAAACTTTTTAAGGTTTGCAAAAAGGTTCATGAATATTATTTCACCCTCACAATAACCTTGAGAGGTAGACTTTATTGTAACTCCAGATTTACAAATGAGAAATATGACTGACAAGTTATTGACGCATCTAATAAGTATCTGAAATCACATTTGAACTCAGAGCTTTCTGACTCCAGATCTAGCACTTTATCCATTGCTTTACTTATCTGCTTTCAGTTTTAAGCTATTGAAGTTTAAACTTGGTCTAAAACTTTTGGGACATTTTTTATTTATAACACATTATTAGCAGTAGTACTCCTCTAAAGCCTATATCTGATATTTTATCATTTCAGGGAAGGAAGTCCTTCAGTTTGTTCCAGAAGAGCCCATGCTCTGGAAGAAGGGCCTGCTAAATTGGAAAGTTAGGACTGGTAGGGTGATGGATTTCTTCTCTTTCATTTCATTTGTCAAGTCTAAAGAAGCCAGATTAGCCACCAGGTGATGAATTTTCTTTGGCCACAATTTGTAAAATCTCTTCTAAGGCTTGGGGATTGTTTCATCTTGGTGGAAAAAAGTACTGACAGATGAAATCACTGATCTTTGATGTTTTGTGAAATATATTGCTGTTATTCCTAATTACTAGGAATAATTAGGATTACTACTAAATCTGATTATGACTGATTACTATTAAAACAAATTCAGGATTTCCCCTGATTTATAACTTCTTTAAAAATCATTTTTATTTTCAAATAAATTGAAGAATCCCACTCAAATAAAAAATTAATTGTAAATCTGCATAATCTAACAAAACAAATTTTCACAATGACTACTCTTCCCCCTACCCCCACTCCCATCCCCCACTTATAAAAGGATATCTTCATTTTAAGTACATCACTTCTCTGGAATAAATGAATGATATGTTTAATTAATCTTCTGGACTGTTTTTATCATTGATTAGAGTTCTGAAGTATTTAGAAATAGTTCTTCCTCCACAACATTTTTATTATACAAAATGTTTTTCTGATTCTTCTCACCTCATTCTGTATCAGTTCACTGAGGTCTTATCATTTTTCTCTGAAAATTCTCCATTTTTTATGGCACATTATTCTTCCATTATATTTATATCCCCTTGTTCTGCTGTCTCCCCTCCCATACATATTAATGTTTCCAATTTTTAGCTAATATAAAAAGAATTGCTATCAATATTTTGGGACAAATAGGTTTTTTCCTTTTTCATTGATCTCTTTGGGAATATTGGGTGAGTAGAGTTATAGCTGGATCAAAAAGTATATAAAGTTTAATAACTTTTGGGGTCTAGTTTCAAATTGATTACAGAACCCAGAATTGGGTGGTTCAATTCGCAACTCCATGAAAAGTGCATTAATGTTCTTGTTTCTCTATAGCTTCTCCAATATTTTCCATTTCTGAACCAGATTTCTTGAGACCATTACTTTGTACTTTGTTTTTTTATTGGTTCCCTTTATCACACAAAGCCTCCCTTGATACATCCTCTTCTTTTTCTTCCGCTTTTCTCCTAAAATTCTGAGCATTAAGTTGTTCATGGCTCTCTGTCTTGGAAATTATAGTATTCTTTGTAAATTCTTTGTTCACATCCTGATCCAAAGGGATTTTTCATTTACACTAATATCTGCATTCATTTACATTAATGCTGTGTGATTAATATCTGCTATTATTAGACTGCATATGTTTTCTTTTGGTGTTCTTGAAGCTAAAGAAAGAAAAACTGACTAATGTAATATAATAACTGCCTAAAAATGAGCAAATAGAAAATCTGTTTTTAATTAAATCTCCACATACATCTTATATATAGTTTCTCATAATTTTAAGAAATTTTGTTTAAATATTATCTCAGTATTGTGTAATATACCATCTGTTTTCTCTTATTTAAACATGTATGGAATTATTTCACAGTGAAAGAAGGAGAAATCCTGCTATGATTCATTTTGCCTTAAATTTGGATTGATTTTTTCTTATGTCACAAGAGGATAATTCTTTGAAAGAAAATAATTCCTAAGTTCAGTTTTCCTTCCTTTCAGTATTGGTTTCTATTGATTTAGATGAAACAGTTTTTTTGGGGGGGGGGAAGGGAGGAAGATTCTGGGAAAGCCAAGAGGAACTAGAGCAGACAAAAATAATTAACTACTTCTTATTTACATGTATTGTCTTATATATTTATAATTTTCACGTATGTGTATGTCTTGAGACAGGGAATTTCTGGACCATAATTTATGTTTCCATGTGACTCTTAAAATGCCTAGCAAGTTAAGAACATGTATTTAACAAATACTGAAATGAATTAAATATCAATTCATCTTTCTATACAGTATGGATGATGACAAGTGATTATTTATGATCTAAATGAAATTTTGGGCCATATGAAATGCATCATGTTGTAGGGACTGGAGAATTGGTCTTTGGGCAAAGAAAACTTGAAGTCCAGTCTTGTCTTTGACCCAAAATAATTGTGTGATTCTTAGTAAGTCATGTAACCTCTTGGTGTTCTAGGTAACTTTCTAAGAATATAAATTTCAGAGAAAGGCTCATCTGCATTAGTAGATGCAATTTCCTATGCTAATTAAAATCCAGATTTAGTCTTTATCCTTATGTGTAATTGTCTGATATGCTATTACTGTTTACTTTTATTTGTTTCATAGAAAAGGATCTTTTTATTATAGATTTATAATTACAGGGAACTTTCTATACCAATGAAATCACAGATGTAATTTCTATCCTAATTAGAATTATAAAAGCATTTATGTACTTTATAATCCTTATATTACCATAACATTAGGACAGGGACTGGATCAGTGCTTTCTTTCATAAAGAGAATTCTTTTATAAAGAAATTCTCTCTATCAACAAAAGCCAGCTCTTTCAGGGGCATTTAGATGGTGCACTGAATAGAGTACTGGCTCTGGAGGACCTGAGTTCAAATGTGACCTCATATATTTATTTGCTGTTTAATCTTGGGCAAGTCACTTAAATATAATTGCCTCCAAACCTCCCCCCCCCAAAAAAAAAGTCAGCTACTACTTCTAGGGAGTTACTCTGGAATTTACCCAGGATCAGTGACTTACCCAGGGCCATGGAGATATTTTTGTCAAAGGCAAGATTTGAACTTGTCTTCCTATCTCCAAAGCTAGCACACTATCTATTATGATATGCTGTCTCTCAATGTCTACTTCCAATTAATTAGGAAAAAGGTAAATGAAATTCAGGTCTCTATTCTTTCACTTAGAGAATTGTCATCTAATTTGATTGTGTTGGTATAGGGCAAGGATGAAGAATCTTGTACAAATATATTTTCTGTCAAAACATCAGGCACATAATTTATAATTGAATGCAGATGAAAAGCACACAGATGAAGTGAACAATTCAGGATTTTCAAGGACAGTAAGAATAAATAAAACAGATAGTTATGATAAAGGGAATATGAGTCATTAGTTCCGAACCTCATCAAAGACTAATAAAACAGACCAGTAAAGAAACCAGATGCATGAATCTTGCATCTTTCTATGGAAAAGATCATATTTTTATGGTCTGAACATAGGCACTAAAACAATAAATATTATTGTATCTTCAGTTAGATCTAGTGAGAAAGTGATCATTCACAGAAAAGTTTAAGTAAGAATTTGGGGGGCAGCTAGGTGGTGCAGTGGATAGAGCACCAGCCCTGAAGTCAGGAGGACCTGAATTCAAATCTGATCTCAGACACAACACAACATTTCCTAGCTGTGTGACTCTGGGCAACTCACTTAACCCAATTGCCTCAGCAAAAAAAAAAAAAAAAAAATTAAGAGATTAAGAGTTTGGTCAAATGTTTCTTTTTTTAATTAGTGGAATTACTTTTTGAAATATCTCTGGAATCCCATTCCAAATCCTTAAGATGCTTATGAAAATTAGTTGGCATTGATTTGTTTACCTAAATATGAACAGGCATTAAAATTGTATTTGATTATACAATTACGTTGGAAATTTCAACAAATGAATTGATAACACTTAGGTATTTTAAGCATTATTTCATTTGAGATTGTTCAGCTCCCAGATGGAATTATTCCTTAGTTTCTTGCAATGTTTCTGAGGTATTCTTAGTATAAATCTTCCTGACTGATAGGTTGCAAAGTACTCTTTTATAAATGACATATTGACAAGAAATTGGAAATTGAGTGGATGCTCATCAATTGGGGAACGGCTGAATAAGTTATGGTATATTCATAATATGGGATATTATGTTTCTATAAAATAATGAGCAGATTGATTTCAGAAAAATCTGAAAGGTTTATATGAATTGATCCTGAATGAAGTGAGCAGAATTTGGAGAACATTGTACACATAGGAACTGCAAGATTATGTGATGATCAACTATGATGGACTTAGAACTTCCCAACAAGGTGGTGATCCCAGACAATTTCAATAGACTTGGGATGGAAAATGCCATTCACATCCAGAGAGTACTATGGAGACTGAATGAGGTTTGAGCCACACTATTCTCATCTTTTCTTTTTATTTGTTTTCTTTTTTTCTCATGGTTTTCCCTTTATAAGAACAAATTTTTTCTTTCCCAAGATGACTAATATAAAAAAAAACTTATAAAAATGAATGCCAGGTATTGTTCTAAGTATTGAGTATACAAAGAAAAAGTGAAAACAGTCCCCAATTTCATGGAACTTACATTGTAATGGAAAGGAGGAGACATTTAATATGGTAGAGAAAAAATAGAAGATAGATAATATGTATCTATATATACATATATATGAGTGAATATATCTATATCTATATTTAGAGAACTCATAAAGACTAGATATAAGGGAATCTTAGAGAATTATTATTATTTTTTTTTTTTGCTGAGGCAATTGGGGTTGTGATTTTCCCAGAGTCACACAACTAGGAAGTATTAAATGTCTGAGATCAGATTTGAACTCAGGTCCTCCTGACTTCAGGGCTGGTGTTCTATCCACTGTTCCATCCACCTAGCTGCCTCTAGTGAATTAAATCTTGAAGGAACCCAGGGTTTTTAATGGTTGTGAATGAAATACATTCCAGGAATGAGGCATAGTTTGGGCAAAGGGATGATGACAAGAATTGTGGCTTCAAGTACAAGGAATAGGAATTCCAAAAAGGAATAACGTAAGAAAGACTAGAAAGATTGTGAGGGATCATTTGTGAAATTCCAGATTGGTATTTATCTTTGATTCTAAAGATAATAGGAAGCCAAGAGAGTTTACTGAGTAAGAGACCTGGTAGGATCAGATCTGAGCTGTAATAAAACCACTTTTTCACTTGTATAAAGGGTGAATTGAAGTGGGGAGATGAGTTAGGTAGGTGGCTATTGCAATAGTCTATGCCAAAGATGATCAAGGTCTGAAATAGGCTAGAGTTAAAATTATCAGAAAAGGAGAGGCTTGTGTTGCAAAGTCTGATTGGAAAGAGAAATCAGAATGTTTCAATTTTTCAAAGATAAAGTGCCATATTCTGTATAAATCTTTCAAAGGATCTAATTTATAAGGACTGTTTGAAAGTACTTCGGCTTCTTTAAATAGTCAGGTTGCTGAGTCAGGTCTTGTTTTTGAGTCAGGATCTAGGAGGGAAGAGATGTCACATAATTAGAAACAGGGCAGCCATGGAACTGCATCCTTTTACAAAACAGGCAGAGATTCCCATGAAAGAAAAGAGGGATCCATTGAGGCAGAATTCTTAATATGGGATTCAAGAACATTAAAAAAGTAAACTATTTTTGATATATGCTTTAATATAATTAGTTTCCTTTACAATTTTATATATTTTAGTGTCCACATTTAAAGACATTATTATTGAAAAGAAGTCTCTAGACCTTATTGGACTTCTAAAAAGGTCCATGATGCAAAAACAAAACAAATCCCTCCCCAAAACAAAAAAAAGGGAAATAAGCAGTTTAGAAAAATTATAAAGGAAATGGACTTAAGCAGCTGTGGGGAATACATATTCTGAGGATCCAGAATGAATTAGATCAAATCATTTCAGTAAATTAAGTACAAAAGAAATTGAATTGAATAACATAGCACAACTATTTAAATACATTTTTTTTACTTCTGTTCCTTGCTTTACTTGATATTGTGTGGTTTATCTAGTTATGATCAATTAATAGGTTCTTTTATCATATAATTAAATGCTTATGTTTTTGTATCTAACTAATAATGAATGTGAGATTTTTTTTTTCCTGTGGTTCTTAATTTTCCATGCCTAAAGTTATCTATGCCAAAACTGTTCTGCTTTTCACTATAATCAGCTCCACTATCCATGTGCAAATAAAAATAATTAACAGTTAAAGGCAGAATCTAGAGAGTGTATTTTAGAATATCTCCCAAACTTTTTTTTGTACCACTGAAGGCTTAAAATGTTGCATCCTAGTATCAAAGATTTAGATTGGAAAGGCTTTTCAGTGTGCTCTAGTGGATTTGGAGCGCTGGATTTGGAATCAGGGAGGCCTGAGTTTGAATTCAGAGTTTAGGAATCCAAGGACAAGGGTATGGGCTTTGACAGAGTAATTGTACTTTATGCTATTTCAGTAAGGAGTTTGGAGTGTGTAGAGAGGGTGGGAGGAGTGGTGTTAATTTATCTTCTCAATGTTGAAAAATGACTTCTTTAGGAAAGGGCCCCACATGTGCAAGAATGTTTGTGGCAGCCCTTTTTGTAGTGGCTAGAAACTGGAAACTGAAGGGATGCCCATCAATTGGAGAATGGCTGAATAAATTATGGCATATGAATATTATGTAATATTATTGTTCTGTAAGAAACGACCAGCAGGACGATTTCAGAGAGGCCTGGAGAGACTTGCATGAACTGATGCTCAGTGAAGTGAGCAGAACCAGGAGATCATTATACACGGCAACAACAATATTATATGACGATCAATTCTGATGGACATGGTTCTCTTAAACAATGAAATGTTTCAAACCACCTCCAATTGTTCACTGAAGAAAGCCATATACACCCAGAGAGAGGGATGTGAAATGTGGACCACAACATGACATTCTCATACTCCTTGATTGATGTTTGTTTACATTGTGTTTCCTTTATCTGATATATCTTTTGTGTAGGTAAGATTTTTCTTGCACAACAATGATAAGTGTGGAAATATGTATACATATATTTGATTTGCCAATATTTTAACATAATTAACATGTGGTGGATATCCTGCCATCTAGGGGAGGGGTGGGGAGTTGGGGGGAAAAATTTGTAACAGAAAGCTATGTAAGGGTTAGTGTTGAAGAATTACCCACACATATGTTATGCAAATAAAATAAAATTTTAAAAAATGACTTCTTTGTTGATCCCTGACCTAATTTAAAATTTTTCAGTATATGATGTGATGGGAAAGGTGAGTTGGAGTCAAGAATACAGGTACTAGGATACTGATTCTCATATTTTCTCTCTGTGTGAATCAAGGGCAAAATCACTTACCTCCTCTAACTATCAGTTTACTCATCTGCAAAATAAATAATTAATTATGCTTATAGTATTGATCTCACTAGGTTGTCATGAGAATTCATTTATTAATCAAGTATTTAATAAGGTAGTACTTCAGGTAGTAGTGGGACAGCTAAAATGGATAGAGAACTGGGGTCAAGAAGATTCATTTTCCTCAGTTCAAATCCAGAGTTGCATACTTATTAGTTGTGTGACTCTGAGCAAGTCATTTAGTTTCTGGGATTCAGAGAGTCCCTAGGGCCCATCAAAGTTAAAGATAAGTTCTGATTGTTATTGGCTGAGAAAAATTCCCATAGTGCTTTGCCTTAAGCTTACAAAATTACAGATCCATTGTTTATGAGAAGTTTAATATTTGTTTCATATCAGAGTATATGCTGCTTAAATTGTGCCTCTTTGGGACTACAGAATTCTCAGTTGTCCTACCAGATACTTCCATAGGATCTAGTAAAATATCTACTTTGAAGTTTTCAGACTTTTGGCCCTATTTCTCAGAGGCTCAATGTACTTGCATACTTTTTTGATGGCTTAGAAATTCAGAACACTTCAGCTGATCTCTCCCTTGAAGTGGTACAAGCCCTATCTGGCCTCTTTTATAGGAGTTTTCAGATGGATCCATTTGATTTGTATCTCTATCCCTGTATTACATGGGCTCAAGCCAGTATTAGGGAAAGGAGTATTTTTTTTTTTTGGGGGGGAGGATATTGGAAAGAAGGGAATGGAATTTGTGGCCAGGTCCTATATTCTCATCTTTCTCATCTACCTTCAAAAAGTCTGTTCATTGAGGCAACTCTGCACCCTGATTTATTGGCTTACTTGTCTATTTGTCAGTGTGTATAAGAATAGAATGCTTGGCTTGGAGTAAAAAAAAAGACTCATATTCCTGAGTTCAAACCTGGTCTCAGACATTTACTGACTGTGTGACTATGCAAGTTGCTTAACTCTGATTTTCCTCAGTTCTAATGGGGTCATGAAGAGTTGGACATGACTGAAAAATGAATGAAAAGTGTTCAAAGTTCAAATGAACAGGAACAACAAGAGAGAAAGTGAAACATGTAGAAGTTTTTTTGATAGGCAGAATATGAAAATACAATAAGTAATTATTATAAAGGACAGAATATGAAAGTGCAAATGCTTAGAAGAGTTAAAAGAATAGAGAAATGATTTCCACTCTGAGAAATTCAAGGAAGATTTCATGAAGAAAATAACATTTGAGATAAACCCTAAAAGATTTTAGGAAATGGAAAGTCAATGCATTCCTACCTCAAAGAGCAAAATGAGCCAACAATACAAAGGATGAAAACCATTGGGTATATACCCAATATATTTGGGTTAATTGGGAGAAATAATCAACTTTTGACTTTAGTAACATAAAGTGCATGAGGTGGAGTAGGCTATCAAGTGGGGCTTTGAATGCCAAGCAAAGGAAATTATTCTGGTAATAATAGGGAACTATTAGAAATTTTTGGACAAAGAGATACAGTATCATAGATGTCTTTTAGAATGCATAATCTCTTCAAGATAATAGTTTCCTTCTCTTGGGAAATCAAGCCCTTTAAAGTTAAACATTTTTGTTCAGTGAAATATTTTGACTGAGTTTAATCATTATTTCATGAGATAAAATGATAAAAAAACTTTAGTTCTTAATCATAGCAAGTAACTATCAAAACAATTAAATGGTAGTGTAATGAAGTATTGTATTCCATATGCAATTAATAACTTAAACTTACCAAAAAAGAAAAGAAAAGCTGTGAAGGCTTCCCTCAGCAAAATAAGTAGATGAGAACATTTGTTCCAATGACCATGAAAGTGGAGAATGTAGATGCTGTGGAGCATTTAGAGCTTGGTACAACATTGAAGATACCAATTTCATCCCATGATCTGGGTCAATGCTTGCCATCTTTTGCCCTGCCATTGGACTTTGATTATTCTAGGAGAAAAAAAAAACAAAAAAACCCGAGGCTGACAATTTTATGTAACTCTGCCTCACTTAAATCTAATTCACTTGCAAGTTATCACCCATGATATCATTGGTCCTTTTGGAAAATGAAAGATGAACAACAGAATAACCTTCCTACAAATACAATACACTACTCTTGGGATTTTATGGTCACACAACTAGTATGCACCAGAAGTGGGATTTTAATCCAGGTCTTCTTGACTCTGAATTCAACATTCTATACCTTATGATATACATCTATTATCTATCTATCAATGACATGCATACACACATACATATTCATGAACATAAGTATGTTTATATAGATATACATATGTATGGATGTATATCAATCATTGATATATGTGTATAAGTAAGATTATATATATAATACATATTTATTAATATGTTTATATACATATACAAATATCTATCTAAAACAATGTGCCTTGTGTGTTATTCAATGTCTTTGACCAAGTCATTTTGGAATTCTGAAATCTACCTAGAACACTTTCATATTAAAATAAATATGGGGCCTCAGTGGGTCAAGCTGTAGGTGACAGAAAATTGTGGAGGAGCCAAAGTTGTAATTGCCAAGATTCCATAAGGAGTTAAGCACTGGCTTTAAGTCTGCGTCTGCTCCTAAAGCCAGCACCAGAAATCTTTGCCACAGGAAATGAGATAATGCACCAACAAACTCATTTATCTTCTCAGTAAAATACCATACCCTAAGATGTGTATTTATGTCCCAGACATTTTACCAAGCAAAGGAACAGTATTTTCACTGAGAGTTTTTCTTCTTTTTTGGTACTGATTAATGCTTCACAATCTCAAGTACAATGTGCTAATTATAACTTTAAGTCTCACAACAAATACTGTTTTTAACTCTTCTTGGCAAAAATTTTCAAACTGTCTTGAACTATGAATGACTGTAACAAGGGACCAAGTTACTTTTTGGCAATGTGTTACCTCTTTGGGGGAAACACATATTCATGCCTATTTTTGCCTTCAACCTAAATTTTATTGCTTTAGAGGTTCCTTTGTACAAGTAACTTAATACTTATACTTTGGTATAGTATCAAGTTAAAATATTAATTCTTTTATTTTTTCTAGTTATATATGTATATTAACTTTTTAAACACCAATTTTTTTAATGAATCATGTTGGGAGAGAAAAATCAGAACAAAAGAGAAAAACTGCAGGAAAGAGGAAAAAAAACCCAGAAAAAAAAAAGTGAATATAGCATGTGTTAAATTACATTCAATCTCCACAGTTCTTTTTCTGCATGTAGATGGTGTTTTCTATCTCGAGTTTATTGAGATTACCTTAGAAGTATCAAGGTAAAACTAAAAAAAAAGTTTTTCAGTTTTTATTCAGCAAATATTTATTAAGCATCTACAGAGTCCTGTGGCCTTGCTTTGGGGAATAAGACACATTTTGAGTTAAGGAAGGAAATAAGCATTTACTAAGTATTTGCTCTGTGTCAGGCACTGTGCTAAGCACTTTATAAAAAATATCTTCACATATGATCCTTGCAATAACCCAGGGAATTTGGTGCTATTATTATCTCCATTTTACAGTTGAGGAAACTGAGGTAAATTGAAATTAAGTAATTTGCCTAGAGACCCACAGCTACTAAGTAAGTACCTGAGTCTGGAACTGAACTCAGGTTTCCTGTCTCCAGCCTCCACATTCTATCTATGGGGCCTTCTAGCTGCCTCTGTGCCACAGTTCATACTGATGTGAATTTTATATCTTGGTAGAAGGATATAACACACATGCAAATATCTATGTATGTTCTTTTCATTTGGGCTCTGGCCTATAACATATTAGACTGGCTCAGTGAGATGAAGAGGGAGGCAGGAGGAGAGGGCTCTATAGTAGTAATATGACTTGTTTTGCCTCTATCCACTGATTATCCTGAGAACATAAAGATTAAGTTCATGTTTCTCTCTCTCTCTCTCTCTCTTTTTTTTTTTTTTGCTGAGGCAATTGGGGTTAAGTGACTTGACCAGGGTCACACAGCTAGGAAGTATTAAATGTCTGAGATCAGATTAGAACTCAGGTCCTCCTGACTTCAGGGCTGGTGCTCTGTCCACTGCGCCACCTAGCTGCCCTAAGTTCATGTTTCTCAAAGGAAACTTCCCTGAAGCATTCAGGCTAAGAAGACACCAGATATATATATATATAACATGTTTCATTTACGTCAACAAAAAAAATACAGACTAAGATTTCTTTCTCTTTCAGGGACACTAAGCAACCTTATTCTTTGTGGGAACAATGACTACTTACAATAAGGAATACCTTTACTTTGTCAAAGAAGCTCAAACATTGTTCAGGAGAATGGCAACTTAGTTCTTTTAGGAATTTCTGCTATATTTCCTATATAATATGTATCATAGGATTTGAGTAGTGATGAGAAAATAGTGAACTTTTGGGTACATATTTCAAATAAAGTAAGGTCATTAGTAGGGAAAGAGCCAGAGAATTTGGAACCCAATGTTTAAAAAGAAAAAGAATGCTAAAAATAAATGTTATTGTACTCATGTCTACCTCAGTGGACATCATCTAAATAGAGGAAGCCTTCAAAAACTATGGACACTCAAAATCTGATTAATGAATTAACTAAGTCTTAATAGTTTTAATTCAATCTTTCCTTCATGTACTCTGCTCCTGACAAATTAGACTACTGGCCATGTTCCAAGTTAATTGTGGTTTCTGTTCATCTTATCCATATTATTTTCTTGCTTTGGAATAGTCTGCTTCCTGGACAAATTCTGCTTCTAAAATCCTTCCCATCTTTTAATTCCCAGCTCAAGTATTACCTTTCTTACTGATATTTTTTGTTTGCAAATACATCTCAATGAATACAAACAAATGTTCCAAAAAGTACACTCCCAGGCCCTCCAACAATTAAGCACAAAGACTTAAAAGAGTGATTACAATAGAAAGTATACATCTTTTGTTTTTTTTCCACATAACTAAAGGGTGAACATTCTATTTAAAATAATTTGATACCAATACTGTCCTTTATATTTTGTTCTGGTGTGTTTCATTCTTTCTCCCCTCCCCTTTCCCTCATTTATATTAAATTAGTTTTTGTGTATTTGTTCTTTTGGCTCTGCACTTCTTTATTCTGCATCTCTTCATACAAGTCCTCCCAAGTTTCCATGAATTCTTTCATGATACATTATTATATGGCCTTCATATATACTGGGAACTCCCCTGATTGGTCCCTATTGACTAGAACTGCTTCAGGGTTGGCAAATGGGAGTCATAGGGGACATATTTTTGTTGGAAAAGCCACCCTTTTCTTATGGTCTATAAAATTGAGTTGTGAAATACCTGGCTCTGATTTCCATTTTCCAACTTTTCTCTGCTTTGAACTTTCAGATCAGAGTATAGCTAACAGGATAAGGGACTTCTGCTTCCTTCCAAAAGCAAAAAAAAAAATGGTGACTGGAAGAATCAGCACATGGTGAACTGCCTAAGTTTTTGCCTCAGTACTCTGAAAAAGAAGTTCATGAACCTTTTATTTCTCCTCTGCCTTTAGGAACACAGAACTGAGACAAGAGTGCCTGAGAATGAGCTTTCTATGAAAGTTTAAAGGGTCCCAAGAGATTGAGAGTTTTCAAGTTCATGTTTGGGCACCAAATCTGCTAAAGGGAAAAGATTTTATTAGCAAAGCATTTTTTGGAAAAGGAAGATGACCTTCACAACTGAAGTCATATGATTGTGAAGAAGGAAGAAAAGTGATTGATACGGGATGTGTGTGATTATAAAAATTATTATTATAGAATGGTACAGCTTCAAAATAAGGATGCTCTATGGATTCAGTAGTTATTAAAAATAATCTACTTTTGAAATGCTACTGAATGAATCCAATACATTATTTTAATTCTTTATTTCTTTCTATTTGTTCATTGGTTCCAATCTTTTGATGATAGTGGGCAAAGAGGACTGTCCCATACCTAATACCCATATTTTACATTGGGTGCCTATATATAAATGTGGGAACACATTGTTGTTATTATTTTTCAATGTGTCTGATGCTTTGTAATTTCATTTGAGGTTTTCTTGGCAAAGATACTGGTTTGTCATTTCCTTACTTCCCTTCTAGCTCTAGATATCAAGATCTCATAATCTCTAATTACTATGAATATCCCATATTCCTTTACTGGGCTCTAAGTTTGATTGGGTAGGTAAACTTTACATCTCTTCCAGAACCTAGTGAAATGTTCTGCATCTGGGTAATGTTTACTAAATGTGTCTTTTACTAACTGAAGTGTCTTGTACCATCCTTTTGTTTATGTAACTTCTCAGGATAAAATCCAAACTCAATAGCCTGAATTAATAGAGGCAAAAGAAAAAAATGTTGGAACTGTTTTCTAAAACATGGTCTCAGTGTTTTGTCTTCTATTTATGATCTTTATTACTGTAAATATGCTTTAGCTTCATTTTCATGATCTGGAAAGTGGAAGGAAGGATATTCAGATATCTAAACTTCAAATGACCAACATATGATTTTTTCCTCTAAATGATTTATTTTTCTTTGCAACTTAATATGCCAATGGTTGCCTTTAAGTCAGGAGGAACACTGATGGAATCTTCCCATGGCCAAAGACAGATCAAGGAAATTAAAAGAAGATGAAGAAAGGAAAGAAAAAAATAAAGGAGAAGAAGAAATAGAAGTAGCAGCAGACCTAATAGGGATATGGAAATAACCCCTGCATTTTCTAGTCAGATTTACTACACACATCTCAATTCTAAACCTTTACTTTGGGAGCCACAATTACTATAGTAAATTTGAGCTGCTGTTTTAATAATTACACTACAATTTACTTAATGGTGCTACCATAACATTTCTGTATTATTAATTAGTGAATTTTGACTTTCCCTTTTAATCCCAGCTATTTTGGGTAACATAATATTAAAAGGGTTGAAGCTGAAATCAGAATGTGTTATTAATTATCTGTATCAGAATGTGGAGTATTAAAACACTCCAACTTTTCATTAATTATGGAAATAATAATGCCTTCTTCCACAGATGAGCTAAATTTGTTCTGCCCTTTATTTCTTCTCCCAATAAAAATCCTGTAGATTCATGGCTCATTTTTGACTGAAATGTGAATTTAGTTTTCAAAGGCCTGATAAGAGTGAGCTAATTTTGGTAGGTTCTGTTTTTTTTTTTTTTTTTAACATGGTTCCTATGACAAATTCTGTCTACTATTCAAGGATCAACCTGTTTAAGTATAAAGAAGTTCATCACTAATAGGTAGGCCATTAATTCAATCAGTTCTTTGAATGTAATAATCCATGAAAAAAGAAAATAATAGAAGCATGAAATTGACTACATTTTACGAGATAGGAAATATTCAAATATCACAGTCATTTTTGAATCAGTTCTTTGTGTCATTGGTTAGCGAAAAGATCAATATTGACATCAAACAAGAAAAAATACATATAGGTAAACATAAAATACTGTTAATCATTGTAACATTTTAACCCTGATATAATTCATCAAGTTGGGATAAAAATGGGAAATTAATAAGTGAAAAAATTAATTTTAGTGATCATAATTTCTGACAGAATTTTGAGTAATATAAAAGCAAATAGAGTGATCATCATTAAAGGGAGGGCAGAAATTTCTAGAAGCCATCTAATCCAACAGCAAACATTTTGTCTTCTTGTTAAGCTAAGAGAAACGCCAATCATAAGCAATATCAATTAATATTATCAACTTATTTACAAAACTTTATGGTGGAAAGTGATGGAAGATTTAGAGAAGTAAATATTAAAGAACAATGAAATAGAAAGCAAGTATTCAAGAATGAAATCCAGTGAAACCATATTATCCCAAGAGCATTTATAAAAAAATAATAAAAAAAACCTCAGGAGAAAAACAAATCATTGAAAAATTGATAAGTTGGTGTTTTAGTAGTCAACCGTGTTTATTTTTTATCATCAGTGACTGTAAAATATTTATGCTCTATAACATCTCTGTCCTCAATAGCCTAGATGAAGAAGTAGTATTAGGAACAAAGAATATTAAGAATAAAGAAGAATGATTAAAGATAGTCAGATGATGATAATGAATGCACCATGAAGAAATCTATGCTAAAGATGACACAATTTTAAAAACATTAGAGAAAATATTTTTGAATAAATATTCTTTTCACATCACTAATGTTTCCCAATATATCTTCCCTGCCAGAGAGGTATTCCTTATAACAATGAAGAAAAATGAATAAAAAAATAATTCAGGATAGTAAATCAACATTTCACAAAAGTTCTGGCATTGTAGGCAATGTTCTACATTTATAGCCTTCAATTCTTTAAAGAAGCCATGTGAGGTACCTTTTCATATCTCTCCTTTGAGACCAGCTTGGACATTAAAATTTGGTAGCAGTTTCAATTATTGTTATCCTCTTCATTTATATTGTTTTTATTTTGTATATAATGTACATATACATACATACATACATATATATGTATATACATATATATGTATATATATATATATATATATATATATATATATATATATATATATATTTATATATGGCTTTTTTCTTGGTGCTACTTAACTTTACATCAGTTCATATAATTCTTCCACCATGTCTCTATATTCATCATATACATAATTTTATAGCACAATAATATTCCATTACATTAATGTATCACAATTAATTTAACCATTTCCAAATGAATCAATATATACTTTGTTTCTAATCCTTAGCTATTACAAAAACTGGCTACAAATGCTTTGGTGTACATAGGTCTTCACTTTTTATTACTGGCACCTTGGCAGTAGAAGTCTAGCAATGGACTCTGGATGAAAAGATTTTAATATCTTATTTACTTTCTTTTAATGATTCTAAATTGTTTTCTTGAATGGTTGGGCAATTTCATAGTTTTTCCAACTATGTAATAGTGAGTGTATTTTTATTTCTCCAACATTAACTGTTCCTATCTTTGTTCATCTTTGCCAGTTTTTAGGATAATAAACAATTCCTTAAAACTGATTGGATTTGTATTTCTCTTTTTAGTGATTTGAAACTTTTTTATGTAATTGTTAATAGTTTGCAATTCTGGCACCTTTTTTTAATATCCACTAACCAATTTTCTGTTGAGGTTGACTTTTGGTCATATATTTTTGTTAATTGCCTATACTTTATATAGCAGGTTCTATGTAGGACATTTGATATAATTTTTTTTCCTAGTTGACTCCTCCATCCCTCTTTAACTTACTTGTACTAATTGTTTTTCACAAAAAATAAATTCATGTAATTGAAATTGTTTTATCTAACATTTATAAAAATGAACATTTCCATAAAACATTTTTAGAAAAAAGAGATTGTATACAAAATCATGAGTCCCTATATAAAGCATGTTTCCTAAAGCATATACTAAATTTTACATAATGCCAAACTGATAGGTGTGAGATGGAACCCTGAGTTGTTTTGATTGATTCTTATCTTGTTTTTTGTGATTTGGAATATTTTTCATTTATTTATTGATAATTTGTATTTCTTCTTTTGAAAATTACATTTACTTCTTGAGTCCATAACATTTATTCATTATATTAGGGGTTTTATTTACTAATATTATCAGCTTAGATCATCGAATTGAAACTTTGTACCAGAGCCATCTTCCTTTATCTCCCTCACTTCTGGAGGGAGTAGGCAGCTTGTATTTAGTACTATCTCCTCTAAAGTCTGGATGTTGTTGTTGCTGCAATCCTGAATGAGGCAGCTAATAATAGATCTATCCTCTGTCATAATCCCTGGTTTCTGACAATAATAATAACATATAAAATATACATGTGAAAGTATTATAATAAATGTTTCTATTATGCCTTGAAATTGTATAGTGCTTTAAGGTTTGAAAAGTGCTTTGTAAATGTTATTTCATTTTTATCTTCATAATACCTCTGAGAGGTAGTAGCAGAGAGGTTAAGTGACTTGCTCAGTCACACAGCTGCTAGATGTCTAAAACTGGACTTGAACTCAGAGCTTCCTGAAAAATTCTATCTATTTGCCACTCAGTCACCTCTGAAGGACCCTCCACCTTGTGCTTTAGAGTGTAAGCTCCTTGAAGGCAGGGATTGTCTTTTTTTTTTTTTTTTTTTTTGTATTCTGGCACTTAGCAGACTGACTGTCAGATCATAAGTGCTTAATAAATGCTTACTGATTATAATGATGTTACTTGGTTAATCTCTTTGTCTCCTCTTTCCAAAGTCTTTAACCAAGAGTAAGCCCCACTCAATACTGTATCTTTGTAGTCCCCAGTTGAATGTAAGAGATGACTCTGGTCTCAGGTCTCCTACAAAGTTCTTGAAATACTCTATTTCCTATGATGGTTCTGAGCTCTCTGAAGAGTTCTTTATTCCTTCTTGTCTCCCAGCTTTTGGCAGACAGCTCTGAAAGGCCAAGGTCAAAGCCAAGATCTCATTAACTTCAGTTCCTACTTACAATGGCTTTGTGCCCCTATGGCAAGTCTCCACTTAGAGCCCTATAGCCCTCAAGGATTCTTTACAATTTCTTACCCTACTAGCTGGTTTACACTAAGAAAAAGGACAGATTTGGTTCCTGTTTACTGGAACTTGTGCTGGCTTCTGCCTCTGGTGTCTATTTTTTTCTGAGCTTTCACAGCCTTCAAGGTGGCCCTCAACCAGAGAAAGGAACATTTTCTCTTTGGTTTTCCTGATCAGTACCCCTTCTGGGATCTTCTAGTATCTTTCATGTTGCCGTCTGGAAAAAAAATATCCTTGTATTTCTTTTTCAACAACTGGCCAGCAAATTGTGAGAGTGGGAAATAGAAGCTCTATCATCAGTCCTACATTAATACAAACAGAATGCTAAATGCCTAGGGGTAGTCATCTATTATAATGTGAATGTATGGGATGACACAGACAAGAAAAGAATAGAATGAGAAGGCAGAGATTGGTTTCTATCCATACCACTGAAGGAAATACTTAATTTGATGAAATAGTGGAAAAAGTGTTGAGTTTGGAATCAGGAACCACATGAATTAACTCTTCTCTCTAATGCTAACTGGCTGTATATCCCTGGATAAATCAATCAATCGTGTCTTGGATTCTTCTATAAAAATGAAGATAATATGACATGTGGTACCTTTCTCAAAATAATTGTTTCATGGACCAAATTTGATTGTGTCTATAAAATGTTTGCCAATCTTAAAGTTTTATCATGTCCTACTCTCCATGACCCCATTTAGGTTTTTCTTGGTAAAGATACTGGAGTGGTATGACATTTCCTTCTCCAGCTCATTTTACAGGGCAAAATAGCGTTAAATGATTGGTGCAGGATCATACAGCTAGTAAGTATCTGAGGCTAAATTTGAATTTTGATGTTGGTACTGTATCTACAACACCATTTAACTCCCTGTCAATCTTAAAGCTTTACATAAATGTCAGTTATGGTTTTGCCATATAATTGACTCTCAGATATTAAACATAAGACAGCATCTCCTAAAGCTTCAATATTTTTTACCTCTAACTGGAGATATTAGACATTTTTGATCTTATAAGTAAATAATCTGAATCAAATATCATAGTTATGTTGATTCCAGTATAATAGTGGAATCAGGAATCCTTAGAGCTACTAAGTGTGTCTAGGTTCTCATCTAAATATTTTAGCTTATTGTGTGGCATTGGACAAATCACTTAACTTTTTAAAATAATGCTTTCTGAGGTTTTTGTTAGTGTTATGTGTTTTGAGAGGCAACTGGGGTTAAGTTACTTGTCCAGGGTCATACAGATAGTTGTCTGAGTCTTAATTTGAACTCAGGTCTTTCTGACTCCAGAACCATTGTGCTATTCCCTGAGCAACTTAGCTGTCCAAAATCATGCAATGCATCTATGAGAGAGTTTACAACTCCAACTTTCTCTCTTTGCTTACTTTAAATCACTCCTTTTGGTTAGTACTTTGAGTATCTAGTAAATTAATCACTATGGGAAGCCAATAATACCTAGCCATTTACAGATAATTATTTGATAGTTTTAAAAGTATGAAATTAGAAGATGGACCTTGGAGTTAAGAGGACCTAATACAAAATTCAGCCTCAGACATTTGGTACTTACTAGTTATGTGATCCTGAACAAGTCACTTAATTTTGACCTCCTTGTAAAAAAGACAGAAAACAAAATTTAGATGACTAAAGTCGTCAGAATATGGCTAGTAAAAGAGTGAGTCATTCATAGGGGTCTCCAGCTATTTTTCTCATTAAAATGGGCTTTTATTAAGCTTTAAACTTTGCTACAAAAATTAGCCAGTGGTGGGACTTGATGAAACAGATATCCCCTATTTTGAATGAGGTCACAGAATTAAGATCTCTTTTAATAGCTCTCTTGATGTATACAAGTCCACAGATGCATGAGAATGTTATCCAGGAGAATAGGAAGGAACTGAAGAAGAGGCCTCTTCTGATAATACTAACTATGAGAGAGACCATCTAAATTTACTCCTCAAAGACACATCTTAATTCAAAGGAAGTACTTGTATTCACTCAAAGGTTAGGCCACCTGCATGAGACCCTGGAGCTTCCCTTTCTTCTTAAATAGAATTATAGCTGAAGGGTTACTTTCTTTTTTTATAATAGCTTTTCAAAATACATGCAAAGATAGTTTTCAACATTCACCATTGCAAAACCTTTTGTTTCAAATTTTTCTCTCTTTCCCCCACCTTTCCCTAGACAGCAAGTAATCCAAACTAGGTTAAACATGCATAATTCTTCTAAACATATTTTCACATTTATCATGCTGCACAAGAAAAATCAGATCAAAAAGGAGGAAAAAAAAAAGCAAGCAATCACCACAACATATAAGGTGATAATACTATGTTGTGATTCACATTCAGTAGCCATAGTCATGTCTCTGCATGCAGATGACTCTCTCCATCACAAGTCTGTTGGAATTGGCCTGAATCACCTCATTGTTGAAAAGAGCCACAACAGTCAGGATTGATCATTGGATAATCTTGTTGCTATTTTTTTTGGTTTTGCTCACTTCACTTAGTGTCTCTCCAGGCTTTTCTAAAATCATCCTGCTGATCTTTTCTTAAAGAATGATAATATTCTACTACATTCATATACCATAACTGATTCAGTCATTTCTTCATCCACTCAGTTCCAATTTCTTGCTACTACAAAAAGGACTGCTATAAATATTTTTGCACATCTTGGTCTGAAAGATTAGTTTTCATATGTACCTATCTATTCTTTATATATCTTACATGCTCTGATTTTTATAGTATATTCCCTATTAGAATGTAAGCTTCCTGAGGGCAGGAACTCTTTTTGACCCTTTTTTGGTATCCCTGGTGCTTGCCATAATTAGTGACACATAACAAACACTTTAAAAAATGATTAGTGATTGATGGTATATATTTCATACATAAAGGCAACCTAGTTAAATAGCATGAAAGTCATGAAGATATGGATTTAAATCCTACCTTGGAGCATACTGATTGCATGAACCTGAGCAAGTTACTTTGCAATATACCAGTCCAGGGGACTTTCCAAAACTAGGTAGCAGAGCAGGTATTGATTTACACTGCTAGGGGATCTTCAGTATCAGGAATTCCTGGCCCCGATGAAATCATTGTCTGGTCCATGAAATATGTTGTATGAGTGCACATGTGCATGGATATGTATCATATTTACTTACACATGTGTGTTTTTTCCCTACTAGAAAGTAAAGTCCTTGAGGTCAGGGACTGTTATGGTTTTGACTTTGTATTCCTTTTGTCTAATATTGTTTCTGCCTCTTTGTGGCCCCATTTGGGTCTTTTCTTGGCAAATATACTGGAGCGCTTTGCCATTTTTTTCTCCAGTTCATTTTACAGATGTGGAAACTGAGGCAAACAGGGCTGAGTGAATTGCACAGGCTCACACATCCAGCAAAGATTGTATTTCCTGACTCTAAGCTAATGCTCTACCCATTGTACCACCTAATTGCTCTTAATAGACAAATAATAGATGCTTGTTTGTTGATTGATTGATTGGTAAAGGTGAATTTAACAATTTAAGATGAGATCTTCAGGTCAAATCATCATTTTAAGACATGAATGATTTTTATGAAAGTTTATTTTGGGTTCTGAACAGTAGTAAGAAATGAAAGATTAGAATCACCCTGTAAAGTCACCAGGAGGTTCCAGTATGGTATTATACCCAGATAATACCTTAATATCTTAACAAGAGATATGCCTTCAGAGTTCTGACCCTTTTACAATCACCATAGAGAAAATGGATGCATGTGAGAAAAGTATGTCTTGCCCTGGTCCAAAGGTCTGAGCCAGGCAGCTTCACAAAATGTTTTTCTCTTTACAATGAATCCTTTGTAAAGTCTATGCTAAGCTGTTGAGAGGTAAATGAAAAGTGTGAATTAGATTCCATGTACAGGAAGCAAAGCTTGCAAAAATAAACATTTCATTTGACACCTGTGACCTGTTCAGCTCTTCTGAGACTCCCTAAAGGAAAAATTGCATTTTTCTTCCCTCTTCCCCCCCCCCCCCAGTTCTGCTTCTTGACGTGAACTTGTGACTCTGGCAAATGAGACCTGATACTGGGCTTATATAGGGAGGAAAAATTCCAAGGTTTTATAGTCCTAAATTTCCAAGAAGATGATCATTATAATATATTTTAATGATAGCACATCTTATATAAACTGCTAACGTCATATATGAAGCATAAAGGGTTATTCTCTTTCCTAATAATTGTGACAATCATTTAGTTATGAATCTTTATTCCTTTTTTGTAAAATGTAAAAACTCTCTTAAAGAAGCCTATTGTACCATGATCTTTGTACCTCCTGATCAGGTCCTAAAATTTCATCCCTGAAACCTTCTATTCTTTCTACAAGTGAACTTTAGATTGAACCATTGGTCTTCTCTTTAGTTCTAGCTGTTACCATCTCTTCTTCTTGGAACTAGGTACCAAAATATCATCCCAGCCTACATATATGCATACATATATTGTAGTAAAAAAAAGCCATCCAAGTTGATGAATTTTTTTGTAGCAAATTTCAAAGACCTACTCCTAAGTTTACTGGAGTTTGAGGCTAATAATGGCTAACATTTATATAGTTCTTTAAAGTTTACAATCTTTCATGACACTCCTATGAGATAGGTGCTTTTATTCTCATTTTATAGATGAAGGATCTCACATATATAGTTAAGTGACTTAACAAGGGTTGTAAAGTATTGGAGGCAGAACTTAAACTTCATTTCAGGTCTTCACTCAGATCCTGACTCCACATATTCTCTCCATTACATCACCTAGTTGTCCTGTGATTTCCATCTGTGGAAAAAATGCTGATATTGATGAAATTACAAACTCTTCATGGATTGATGCTGACAGGCTAGAAAGTGCCATAGGGAAATGCCAAGGGGAAAAAGGGAATAATTTTAAAAAGGTATTAGGAAAACTAATTTTTAGGCATTTTGACTTTCCTGTACAGGGAATTAAAGTTAAATCCTTCTCAGGTCCCTTGCTTTCTCTCTGGCTGGCACTGTGCCTCTACTACTTTGTAAGGAGTTTACTCAGTCTGTATTATCTTGGTTCCAGAACTTTTTTCAACTCTTAGCTCCAGTTAGTTGAACATAGCACCTATGACAAATAATTCTCTCCTTTGATTCCTTCCTTCCTGATACCTTATGCACAAATTTTTTTCCCTGTGGTTTACCTCTTCAAGGAATCCTTTAAAGAGCATACCGTTGCATTCATAAATTTATTTTTAAAATAATAGCTTTTATTTTCAAAATATTTGCAAAGATAGTTTTCAACATTTATTCTTGCAAAATCTTGTGTTCCAAATTTTTCTCCCTCCCTTCCTTTACTCCTTCCCCTAGATAGCAAGTAATCTAATATATGCTAATCAGTGCAATTCTTCTTTACATATTTCTAGATTGTATCATGCTGCATAAGAAAAATCAGATTAAAAGGAGAAAAAAATGAAAATTAATAGTCTTGTTTTTTAATTTTTATTTTTTTATTAAAAGCTTTTTATTTACAAAACATATGAGTGATTTTTCTACATTGACCTTTGCAAAAAACTTTTTTTCCCAAGCTCTTCCCCTCCTTCCCCCCACCCCCACCCCTAGATGACAGGTAATCTAATACATGCTAAATAGGATAAATTATATGACAAATACAATACATGTATACATATCTATACAGTTATCTTACTGCACAAGAAACATCAGATCTAGAAAGAGAAGAAAAAAAAAACAACCTAAGAAGGAAAACAAAATGCAGGGAAATATTCACAGAAAGCATTAAAATGCTGTGTTGTGGTCCATGCTCAGTTCCCACAGGCCTCTCTCTGGATGTATATGATTATCTTCATCGCTGAACAATAGGAACTGGTTTGAATCACGTCATTGTTGAAGAGAACCATGTCCATCAGAATTGATCATCATATAGTCTTGTTGCTGTGTATAATGTTCTCCTGGTTCTGCTGATTTCACTCAGCATCAGTTCATGCAAGTCTCTCCAGGCCTCTCTAAAATCATCCTGCTGGTTGTTTCTTACAGAGCAATAATATTCCATAACATTCATATACCATAATTTATTCAGCCATTCTCCAGTTGATGGGCATCCATTCAGTTTCCAGTTTCTTGCCACTATAAAAAGAGCTGCTACAAACATTTTTGCACATGTGGATCCCGTTCCCTCCTTTAAGATCTCTTTGGGATATAGGCCCAATAGAAACACTGCTGGGTCAAATGGTATGCACAGTTTGATAACTTTTTGAGCATAGCTCCAAATTGCTCTCCATAATGGTTGGATCCATTCATATTTCCACCAACAATGTATTAGTGCCCCAGTTTTCCCACATCCCCTCCAACATTTGTCATTATCATTTCCTGTCATTTTAGCCAATCTGACAGGTATGTAGTGGTATCTCAGAGTTGTCTTAATTTGCATTTCTCTGATCAATAGTGATTTGGAGCACCTTTTCATGTGACTAGAAATAGGAAAATTAATAGTCTTTTCCCATGGTTCTTTCAACAACATCAAGAAGAATCCCCTAAATGGATTACAGAGAATATAATCCTAGGTCCTGTGGGTATAATGACAGAATTAAAAAAAAAAAAAGCTCTGTCTTTACACTTTAGTTTCTTTTCTAGCCTATAGTGTAAGAGTAGGATGGAGAGGAGCTCATTCCTTATCTAGAGGTCTTATCTCTGGATTTTTGGCAGTTCTTTCTTGTCTTTACTCATTTTTAAAGTTATTTTGACTATTACAAATACCCAAATAAACTACAAAGGACATATGAAGAAAGATGCTATCTGCATCCAGAGAAAGAACTAAAAAAATAGAAGTATGTATAGAATGATTTTACATATATCTATATCTATATAGGTGGGGTCTACAATAGAGCAGAAAAAAGGAAAAAAAATTACATGATAATTTTATGTTTAAAAGGAACAGCAAGTTATACATAATAGTCTTGTATTTTCATATGCAATCATCTTTTTTTAAAGTTATAATGTTATGTAAATGCTTATTTTATTCCATAAATCAAAAAGAAAATTTAAAATGATTTCATTTTTCTATGCCATTTCATAAGAGGATAGTTATAGAACAATAAGTGACTTCATAGACCAACTAGTTTGAGACAGGTAGGTGGACCAGTGGGAGAGTTCTAGAACTGGAAGAAAACTTGAGTTTAAATCCTGCTTCAAATACCTATTTGTGATCCTGGGCAAGTCATCTAATCTCCATTTTTCTCAGTTTATTCATTTGTAAAATGAGTGTAATAATACCATTTACTTCCCAGGGTTGTTCTGAAGAATAAATGAGATTATATTTGTAATGGGCTTTATAAACCAAAGAACACCATATAGAAATTAGTGATTATTATTGTGCAGCCTCTCTATTTTTTTTACATTGGGGAAACTGAAGCTCATGGCTTTTAAGCTACTTGCTGAAATTTACATCCATACTAAGTATCAGAAGTGGGATTTGAAACCAGGTCCTTTCACTCCATGGAGCAGCTAGGTGGTATAGTAGATAGAGTGCCAGATCTGGAGTCAGGAAAACTCTTCTTCCTGAGGTGAAAAATTTGACCTCAGATATTTACTTAACTATGTGATCCTAGATAGATAAGCCACTTAACCTGTTTTGCCTCAGTTTCCTCATCCATAAAATGAGCTGAAAAAATCTCTCTCTAAAGCCATTGTTCTTTTCACAGAATTATACTGATTTTGAACTTGAAGTTGTTCTTCTAGTCCCTTGTAAGAGGTCTAAGTTCAAATCTAATCATAGATACTTGCTAATTCTACCATCTTACATAAATTATTTTCCCTGTCACTCAATTTTTCTTCTTCCTTCCCTCTTTTTCTTTTCTTTTCTTTTCTTTCTTTCTTTCTTTCTTTCTTTCTTTCTTTCTTTCTTTCTTT
>JAJPUD010013333.1:27747-44828 GCA_023553655.1 Myrmecobius fasciatus
TTTCTTTCTTTCTTTCTTTCTTTCTTTCTTTCTTTCTTTCTTTCTTTCTTTCTTTCTTTCTTTCTTTCTTTCTTCCTTCCTTCCTTCCTTCCTTCCTTCCTTTCTTTCTTTCTTTCTTTCTTTCTGTCTGTCTGTCTGTCTTTCTTTCTTGATTGTGTGGGGTGTATGAGGAAATTGGGGTTAAGTGACTTGTCTAGTGTCACACAGTTAAAAAGTATTCAGTGTCTGAGGTTCCCGACTTCAGGGCTGGTGATCCATTTGTTACCACACTTAATTTCTTTATCTGAAAGACATAGGAATTGCACTTTATGTTCTCTAAGACCTGCTATAAAATTATTACCCAGTGTTCTGCTTTCCTTCTAATTTTGTTTGTACTTCTTTTGTTTCTAAGAATTGAACAGAAAATGTGTACTCCTATGATGCTACTCCTGTTATTTTATTTTATTTTATTTTTGATTTGGCTACTCTAATCTCTAGATTTGTATCTAGATTGCTTCCCATTCCTGACCCAAACTTCCCTGCTCAGTTGCTTGTGAGGCATGCTTCGAATCCAATCAAGAATGCCCATTCTTTGGCCTCTCATTTTGCTTCATGCTGTCTCTGAACCTCAAACTTCAAGTCATATTTCAGAATTGTCCCTGAGGAGTGGTTTTCTATGAGTTCATATTTATAGGATGCTTTATGGTTTATAAAGGTCTTTTCCCACAGCAAGTTTATGAAGTGGGTAGTGTAAATACCATTATTCTCATATTACAGATTAGGAAACTGAGCCTCAGAGAGCTTAAGTTGACTTGCCCACAGTGACAAAGCTACTAAATGTTAGAAGAGGATAGAATTGGAATCCAAGTTTTCTGCTTTCAAGTCTGGAATTCTGCTTACATTGCCCTTCTGACTATGGCTTTCAGAGTATCTGAAAAAAGGCATAGTGACCATAAGGTATATAATATTACTTACCTCTTCTCTCCCCCCAAAATCAGGGAAAAGGTATATTGCCACATTAAGCAAAGCACATTATTAATAATTGAGGTTTTATTCTTTCTAGGGACAACCATCTAAGACCCTATTTTTACAAAGGAGAGGGAGAAACATAAGAATGAGGCAAATATGAATGGAATTTTGAGAGGGAGAAAGATGCTTTCATTTGATGGAGGCTGCATAAAAAAAAATCTCATTTGAAGAGATGCCCCTAGAAAAAAAATCAGCATTTCAGTAAGGCACTAGTACATTTTTGCAAACTAAATAGGATATAAATTTATTTACTTATTTTTGGACCAAGCCTCCTATTCCATCAGAGCTTTTGTTGAGGACCTTCTACCAATACATACTATAATCTCTACAAAGAAGTTGATCTGGGGGAGTTGTGAACTAGTCTGATCATTCTGGAGAACAATTTGGAACTACTCTCAGAGGGCTATGAAAATGTGCATGCCCTTTGATTCAGTAATACCATTACTATCAAATCCAAATCCAAAGAGATTAAAGAAAAGGGAAAGAGATCCATGGGTACAAATATTTATAGCAATTCTTTTTATGGTGGTAAAGAACTGGAAATCAAGAGAGTGACTATCAATTGAGTGAATGATTGAACAAGTTGTGGTCTATGACTATAATGAAATAATACTATTGTACTATAAGAAATGATGAGTAACTTGGTATCAGAAAAATCTGGAAAAGCTTATATGAACTGATTCAGGGAAGTGAGCAGAACCAGAACATTTTCACAGTAAACAATCAATTATGAAAGACTTAGCTACTCTGTTCAAGACAACAATCCAAGACTATTTCAAAGGACCAATGATGAAAAGTGATTATCTACTTCCAGAGAAAGAACTCATGAAATCTGAGTGTCACTTAAAATATAATTTTTCTCATTCTTTTTTGCAACATGGTGAATATGGAAATGTTTTACATGAATTCACATGTAATCAATATCATATTGTTTGCCTTCTTAGTAGGGAGAGAATTTGAAGAATGTAAAAAAATAGCTAAATAAATATTTATATGTGTAAGTATTTATAAATATAAATTTAAAATATGTAAATATACATAAACAAGTCAAAATATGAATCTTCATATATGCATATTTAAAAGGAATGAGTTTTCTGGGTTACTAAGCCGTTAAGTGACTTACCCAGAATAAGGCTGCTAGTAAGTGCAAATATAGGGCATATACCCAGATCTTCCTGAATTTAAGGCCAGCTCTTTATCTTTTGCATTATATTTCCTTTCATATTTAAGTATGAAAGAAAAATAAATTTAAGCATGAAAGTACAAAAAATGGACAAATAATTTTATGATGTTTTTATTTTAAATTTGTGATTTCATTGATATAGAAATTTTCTCCAATTAAGTTAACAGATCTGCCCTCCTGTGATATTTTTGTCCATGTCCTTCCCTAATTCCTTTACTCAATATATTGAGGCTCTCAGTTGATTTTCTTCTTGTTGCAACTTTCACTTCTCCCACCACACTACCAATTCCAGTCACACATGTCTCTGATGATATTCTTGACACACCTCCCCAGGGCAATTACTCATTTATATGTTTATAATTTGTAATATTATTATAATATAGCATAATATATAATATAATATGATATGATATGATATAATAATATAATGTGTTCCATACCCATTATGCACTTCTCCATTGACCTTTGAATGATCCTCAATTTAATGTCTTTAAAGTCTGCAATAATTCATGATTAAAATCAACAGAACTCCACCAGAAATATATTGGTATTTAAAAAAAAAGACTTTTAATTTTTGGGAAGGAAGAGCTTCAGTCTGTTAAAACAACTGTGCAATTTCCCAAAGGCAATCTAGGCCTCCTGCCAAAATAACATTAAAATTAGATTTTTTTCCCCAAGAAAATTATTAATTTGCTCCCATTCTTCCTTTTCTTTTGGATGGAAATATTGACACAGATCCTGACTAATAATACAATAAATAACTATTTCCTAGAAGATTTAATATATGATAATATCTTCAGCTTATTTTCCTTAATTATCTAATAATTACTGAATGTAGATGAATATTGACTTGTCTACTCAAAGCTCGGCATTTTGTAAACAGAATAGAATTGTTGTCATTCTTAATAACACATTTCTCCCAGTTCCTTGGCCAATTATGGTTTTTTCCCCCTTAAAAAGAGACTTTTACAGGATAGTTGTGTCATACTGAATTATGTGAGTGAATTTAAAACTTTATTACCATGAATCCAGTATTAATCTAAGAAGTAACAAGGTAAAAGTAATATTAGAAGTAGCAAGATGAAAGTCTAGAGACCTAGGTTTCAAACTCAACTTTCCCACTAAATTGACATGTAACCTTGGATGAATGTCTCTCTCTTGGTCTCAATTTCTTCATCAGTCAAATTATAGGATTAGATTTTATGATCTTTAGAGTCCAGCCCAAAGATTCTATAATTTTTTTTTTCATGAGAGGAAAAACTGTATGTTTTCCATGTGGGTGGAAATGGACGTCATCCAGGAAAATTGTATATAGTCTTTTGGTCTCCTGGCACATTAGTAGTGGTAAAGGTTTATGCCTGCCAGTGAATTACTTATTACTCTAATGAATACACTAATAAGATGTGAATTTTATTGCAGGCAACCCATGCTTAGTTTTCTCACAGTGTTCATGTTACTAATTCATAATATTGCCATGTTGGAAATGTTAGCAGGATAAACAATATTTTAGTGTGCACAAACTAACACATATGATGCACTTTTTGTCCCATAAAGAATAGGTTGTTATTGAGGAACCAATTGAAGTGTGATGGTTTGGGGTTAGAATATTGTGCCAGTGGCTAACTGTGAAAGCATCTGGTCTAAACTGGGTCTTTGGCCCCACATATTGTCCTAATTTCATGAATTTGGGTGGGTGTAGGCTTCACATTCCTCTTGGAGTAATGTTCTTGAGTAGCTCTTACAAAAATAATCCCAGCATCATAGGAGCCACTTGAGATCATAATGCATTTTTAGATAACTTCATAGTTTAATTATTTTTAATAGGTTAGGTTTTTTCCTCTTTGTTTTGCGGAGTGTTTGTATTATAGGGAATATTTGAAAGGAAATGGCAAAATTCTATAGGGACTGCAACAGTTTTTTAAGAAAGAGGGAATTGAGTTAATTTAATGAATTAGTTCTGTTTTTGCATTTGTCACATAACACACTTTGGGCTTATGTGTGAAGAATAGTGACTAGAAAAATGACCAGATGCCTGTGTCACCTAATTAAAACTGAAGAATCAGATTTTTACTGAATTACATAAAGTCTGAATCCAAATCCTGATAATTAGGAATCAATAATTTATTCACCCCTTATTCACAGGGGTGAATTTAGGAGTCAGAATAGATGGAGATGTCAGGTGCAAGTAAAGTCCCTAGACTAGCATACTGACTAAGGGACTAGACTTAAAATCTGGAGGTCAGAATTCTAATCCTGCATTAGAAAATTGTTGTGTGACCCAGTACAAGTTCTTAAACTTCATGACTCAGTTTCTCAATCTGTAAAAAAGAATGGGTTGGATTTGATGACATGTGGATTAATTTTTAGCACTAAATCTGTGATCCTAAAGTTCCTAGGTTTGCTTTTGAACCACTTATCTTAAGACTCCTCCCCTAGAAACCTAGACAGGCAGGACAGTTAATAGAACACTGGACCTGGAGTTGGGAAGATGTGAATTAAAATTTACTTACAGATACTGACTATCTATGTGATTCTGGGCAAGTCATTTAATTGATGTCTGCTTCAGATTCCTCAATTGTAAAATGAGGATAATAGCATCTATCTTCCATTGTTATTGTAAAAAATCAAATGAGAAAATATTTGTAAAGGACTTAACACAGAGCCTGGCATATAGTGGGTACTTAATAATTTTCTATTTCCTCCTTTCTTTCTTTTTGATCATTCAATTTGTAAATGAAATGAATAAAAATAATTTAACTTTACATAGTTGATCCAAAATCTGGTTTGGCTAGTAAATACCATCATCTCCATTACCCTGCTTCTTTTTCACATTGTTATTTCACTTTATTTCAAATATAAAATACTCTTTAGAAAGTTAAAACTTACTCTATTGAAAGTGAATTTCTTTGCCTTGATAATCTTAAGCATAGACTTTTAGAAACTATAGAAATTAATTAGCAGGGCAGCTAGGTGGCGCAGTGGGTAGAGTAGAGCATCAGCCTGAAGTCAAGAGAACCTGAGTTCAAACTTGACCTCAGACACTTAACACTTTCTAGCTGTGTGAACCTGGGCAAGTCACTTAACCCCAATTGCCTCAGCAAAACATAAATAAATAAAAGGTTAATTAGCAAAGATCTTTATTCTGGGGTGTGAAAGAGGATGGGAAGACCAAGAAGTATGATTAGGCATTCTAATATACTTTTAGAACAATTGAAAATATTTGGCTTTGGTTAATATGGAGATTTCTTGACTGAGTATTTATTATGAGTTTGGTTTTCTGTTGTTTTTTTTTTCTGATGGGGGGGAGGAAGAGGGAAATAGAATAAAGAAATGATTCTTAATTGAAAAAAAAATTAGGGAAAAATAAAACAAATGAAATAAAGCATTATTTTCCAGACATTGAATTTAGAAGTAGGTAACATTTGTCATTAGCATCCCTCCAACAGCTTTACTCCCCTCCCCTCACCCCTTCCCCTGTTCTTGATGTCCAGGGTACTTAGCTTTAAATTAATTTGTCAGTGCTTCTTGATGACTGGCCTATTTTTACACCCCCAACTTCATCACCAATTTATCCCATGTTCTATCTCCTTAGGGTCTTGTCATCATGTACCACTAATCCCAAGAAAGGGGTTCTTGCTAAAATATTAATGACTGGATATGGCTTAATGTTTATTATCCCTACTGGATAGTACTAACAATTTATTGCCTATACATAACTCAGGAGAATGATCAAGGGTGGAAATTTCCAACCTTAAATCTGAGACAAAAATTTTTTTTGGCTGGTGGACCTTTTAGTGCCCTAGAGCCACACGATGTAGGTGGCTTGGTAAGGGCAGCCCTGATTCTACCAAGCACTGTATCGTTTGTCAGATGTAGTTAACATTATTAACAAGAGTTTTCCTTGCAGCAAAGGACATGGTTTTCATTGTATGGCCTACATGCCAAGTCTAAAATGTTAAATTCAAAACATACTGTGATATCCAATAGCCAAAAAGAAAAGTTTTTGAAAAAAAAATTAACGGATGGAAAATTACTTAGAATTGTTTTTTCTTCTGTCTATAATGTCCAAACAAGTTTCTCCAAACTTATCAGCTAATGATTTGAGGGTTTTAGAATATAAAGATCCACTTTGGGAGAACTTAGAAATCATTGAAACTAATAACAACAGTGATGTTAACCTGGAGAATTTGTACAGATATCAGTTTCAATGGATTCAAAGCTGTCTCAAATACAACTTGATGTTTTAAATGTTACTGAGTCAGTTTTACATTACTCTATAGCAAGATAGGTGGTTGTGACATATTAGAAGCATGTTACAATATTAACTTTGTGTTAAATTTTTTCCCAGTTGCTTCAAAGATGAAATATAGCTTGGCATTTAAGATCCTACACCATCTGGCGCCGACCTAACATTCCTGCCTTATTCGCACAGTTTCCCAGGGATGTGTTCTGTGGTCCAAGCAAACAGTACAATTATCTGTCCTTTCAGTATTCCGTTTCTATTGCATTCACTCAGGCTGCCTACCACGATGGATTTAAATTTAGAATTTAATACAGTACATGGCACAAGGAGGCATTTAATACATGTTTATTGATTGATTTCTGCTAGGTGAAATCTTTCTCATGTTTCAGGGGCTTGTTCAGGAATAGCTTCTCTGATCCCTTCAGCTGAAAGGAAGTCTTCTCAAATCTTAGAGCATTTTGTCTGAATATTTTCTTTGCTTTTATTATCCGTCTATGTTGTCATCTCTTTTTTATAGAGCTGCAACTAGGGAAAAACAATTGTGCCTTTGCCCCAGAATGTCAAAATTAGTACTTTTTTAGTTAAAGTAGTCCTTCAGCAGCTAGAAATAATTGGAATAAATTTAGAATTAAATTTTTTTTTTACTGTGAATCATTTATAACCTTGAGATTTTCCCCCAAAGACTTTTGCCTCATAGATCAAATTGAAACTATTACTAATGGCCCTCATGTTTAAACTAATAAAATATATGAATATTTAGAAAATTGCTTACAAGTAACTTAAATACATTTAGGTAACTTTGCTAAGTAAATTTCTAAGTAATGATGTTGCTTAAATAAATTCAATAAATAATTAGAAAAAAATTAGCAAGAATAATTATTTTAAATAGGAAGTTACTATATGTCAAGCTAGGTTTACATAATAACTAGCATTTTCATAATGCTTTAAAGTTTATAAAGCATTTTATGTATTATCACATTTTAACAAAATGATATTTTAAACCATTTTTTAACAAACTTAATTTCAACAATATCACAGTTTAACTGTCTTGAGAGATAGGGAGATGTTATTATTACCCCCATTTTAGAGGTGAGAAGACTGAGACAGTTAGAGGTTAAGTGATTTACCCAGTGTCAAGATTCTGAGGATGAATTTGGATTTTCCTGACTCCAGATCCAGTACTCTGGGTGGCTCCATATAGATCCTTCTTCATTTTCTGAACTTTCAAAATAGCAGCCTCACTAGTACTGGTTATAAAGTTTCTGTTTCCCTTTCACATGTGGTGTTGCACCCTTTTAAGTTCCTTAGTGGAGACTTAAGTTTTGTTTCTTGCCCCAGACTGGGTTTGCAATCTTGCTTATGGATAAAACTTCCTAGTTGCAGCTATTATACTTGTTTAAGTATTGTTCCTTGCCCTGCCCCTTCCATATTTAATTATAAGATTTTCTAAGTCTGCAGACTTCCTAAGGGCAGGGACTAACACTTTTATATGTGGATTAATAGACTCATAATATTTTTATTCATATATTTTAATTTATTGTTTTATTGTTTTATTTATTTTCATTTTTCATTTTTATTTATTTATTTTTGTTTTTTTTAGTTGTTTTATTTATTTTGATTTGACTGACTGATTTTTCTTTTGTATTCATTGTGTCTAATACAATAACTTATTTGTAGTAGACACTAAGATTAGATTTTTTTTTGGACTTAAAATCAAAGAACCTAGCTTCAAATTGGTTATTTTTCACTAACTACCTGGGTGACTATGGAAAAGTAATTTAATTTCTTCAGTTTTCTCATCTGTAAATAATAATAGCATTTATATAGCATTTTGATGAAGTTATAAGGAAGTTTCATGTATTGGCTAATTTGATCCTAACAACAAACTTGTGAGATGTTATTATTGTATCCATTTAATAGATGAGGGAACTAAAGTTAAGAAATTAAGTGACTTGCCTAGAGTCACAAAGCTAGTAAGAATATGAGGGAGCATTAGAGCAGCTAAGTGTCACAGTAGCATTGAATTTGGATTTTGGGAGATTTATCTTCTTGAGTTCAAATCTGGCTTCAGACACTTATTAGCACTGTGAGCCTGAGCAAATCACTTAACTCTGTTTGCCTTCATTTCCTCACCTGTAAAATGAGTTGGAGAAGGAAATGACAAAACACTCCAGAAAACCCCAAATAGAGTCATGAAAAGATGGACATAAATAGAAAAATGACTGAACAACTAAACTTGCTGAGGCAAAGTTCATGTCACTTTATCCGTTGCTTTACATATCTGCCTCTGGAAAGGAAGGAATTGATATCTTCTAAAGTCCATGATCTAAAGTCTAAATCTTTGCTAAAATGAAGTAAAATTTTCCTTCTTGGAAACTGAGTAATCTGCCTGAAAAATAAAATGAACTGTTATATTTGTTGGTGTGTGTGTATGCATGTATGTGTGTATGGATATATTGACATGCACATACATACATATTCACATATGCATACACACATACAATGCACTTGTAAATAAATATAAGGGGTGTGTGTATATACATGCACATATATGCACAAATATGTTTACACATACATACCTATATGTGTGTATATAGGAAACAATCAGAGTTAAGTCACTGGCTCAGAGTGAGGTCAAATTTGAACTCAGGTCCTCCTGACTCCAGAGCTAGTGTTCTAGCTAGCTTTCCCTTGTATTTTTAAAATTTTTATTATGTAAATTAATACATTTAATGAATACATGAAGCAATAATTACATAAATAAATCATTATTTAATTATTTAAAATTCCAGTTCTGCTCTTAAACTTAGTATTTTCTGTCATGACTTATACATTTTTTCCCTCATTACCTGAGACCTCAACCAAAGTCCATTCATATTATATATGCTCAGGGTATTCAGATATCCCTTTACAGTAATTCTCCTGGTAAGTGAAAATTGCTTTAAAAAGTTTTATAATGGGTGCCGCTGAGAGGAAGTGGAGGATTCTTGAATTGAATTCTTTTTCTATTTAGCAAATCACATCAAAGTTTTTGATTTATTTTAAATATTGGGCTTCTACATTTAAATAAGCAAGATATTTAGGCAAGGCCTGGAAGTATATTGGAGATTTGGTAGTGGGGTTGCTATGCACAAAGCCCTCACCTGCTTTTTTTTTTTTTTCAGCATGAGGAAATGCTTTAGATGAAGGACATCCTGCTCTATTTTTCAATTAGCTCCCAGAGTGTGCTTCATCATGGGTCCCTCTTTTATTCTTTTTTAATCTTTCCCTATCTCCACTTGCCTACCCAATTTAGAAAAAAAAAGTTTAGAAATGCTAGTCTCTCTACATCTGTTGCAATTTCCAAAAACTTTCCAAAATTATTTCTGTTTACTACTAATATAGGATTTGCTAGTTCCTGAAAGACTATATCTGGCTCAATTTTTATTTCCTCTGCAGGTTCCTAAAAGCATCCATTCCCAAACAAATGTTCTCTAGGCTGTTTCATTACACTAGAGGTTTTTGACCAGCTGTGATCATTTTTTAACATAATTCAAATTATCTCTTGAGTCAGACTAAGTCCAGTTGCTAATAACTCCTGAAGGAGTTTTTCTATGTCCTTCACATGAGACAATTTCCTTTTAGTAACTATAAGATGAGTATTGACTTCTGATTTCTTTTTCATGAATGGATCTAATTTTTCTATGTAACACCTAGAATATATTTTCCTCTACCCAGTTTTACCTAAATGATATTAAATGTCTATATCTTAAACTGCCAAAGTCAATGACAACAGAAAAAGATCAGATAGATTGGTCGATGTTGCATTTCATTCACTTCTTACTTTCACTCTGATTTTAAAAAGTCCACTTTCTATTATCTGTCCAATGGAAGTGAGCAGAGTGGAAATGGCAAAATGTCATAGAGCCCCTAATTTTTTACATCTGGTTTGGGGGTATTTAAAATTTTATATTTGAACATATGTGTCTACTGCCTTGGAAATGAAGCAAGTAAACTTCCTGACTCTGGAGAAACTGGGAATCTGTCCAATTTCCTTTATCCTTTACTCCTTACCCTTAGACTATGAAAAGATTGCAGACTAACCACTTTGATGCAAAGTTTTTCTCTCTGATATGTAACAGCATTATGGAGATATTATTTGTGGAATTACTTTTGATAGGTCAAGGGTGTTAAATATTTGAGTTGCAATGGACTTCTTGGACAATTCAACGAAATACAATAAAATATAATTCATACATTAGTCCATTGATATTTGTTGGGCAGCTATTATATACATTTTATTGTAAAGGACCCAAAGAAATGCAAAATATGGATTCTGCCCTCAATGACTTTATAATTTGGTTGGAGGAGTTGAGATTAAACCCATTAACAGGTAACATAGAAGCCAATAGAAGGTAGATTCCAGTTTTTTAATAATACAGATTATAAATCTTTAAGAGGTAATATGGCCCAGTGGCAAAGTGTTGACTTTGGAGTCAGGGGACATAGGTGTGAATGCCAAATGGACCACTTACTTTCTGTGGGATCTTTGGTAAATTACTTAACCTTTGTAGGCCTTGTTTTATTCATCTGTGAAATGAAGGAGGGGAGAGATAGGGGTGTGGATTAGATGACTTTTAAGATCATTTCCAGTTCTAAATCTAGAACTCTGAACTTTAGGAGGTAGAAGAGGAGAACATTTGATGCTCGAATAGTCAGAGAAAACTTATTAGAAAAGATTAAAATTTGAATTGATTCTTAAAGTATGAGTAGGATTTAGAAAGAGAGAAGTATTTCAAGTAGGGAAAATTCAGATGAATAAAGGTCCTGAGGCAAAGTACCACAAGGAGTATGTTCAGAGAGTAAATGATTAATCTAGTTTTTCTTGTGTTCATATGGGAAAGTAATTAAAGCAAGAGAGGTAGGAGACTGGAATCTGGAGAGCCTTAGTTTCATGGCTAAAAAATTTAGGCTTTATCTTATAGGTAACAAAATACAAATAAAAGAGAAGGTAATATTTTAGGAAGTTTTGTATGGCATTGATGGTCAGGGTGGATTGGAAGTGGGAAATCTTAAAAAGAAAAACCAGTTAAAATGTTACTGTCATGGTTAGACTTGTGATGATACATTGAACTAGGGTAGGAGAGAAAAGGAAAGGAAAAGACAAGAAATGTAACAAAGGAAAAAATAATAGGACTGGGTGATAGTGCCAGGATTTTTGGTATTTAATCAACCAACCAATATTTATGTATCCATGAAGTATTTATGAAGATCTAACTATATGTCAGGCATTGGGTGTACAAGAAAAGGCAAAAATCATCCCTGGTCTTAGGATGTTTTATTCTAGTGGGGGCAACATGTACTTATATAGGTACACATAAGCTATAAACAGAGTAGAAAAAGGTTAACAATGACCCATGGAACAAATCTGTATTCTGGCTTGTCATTTTTAGCTTTCTGGACATAAAAAAAAAAAACACCAAACAATAAATAAGTAGATTTGACTCAAAGGTCATAGTTTGCTGATTCCAAGACTAGATGAATGTAATTTAGGGCAGGAAATCTTTAGTGACTAGGGGACTGAAAAAACATCTTTTTCAAAAGGTGGGTTTTTTTTTTTACCTATGTCTTCAAGAAAATAGATTCTAAGAGCAGAAAGTAAAGAGGAGAAATATTCATATCATGGAGGACAGCCAATGGATAAGGGAGAAAGAAGCATTGTGTACAAGGAAAATGATGTAGACTAGTCTGATTGGATCATAAATTTTATAAAAGTGAGGGAAATATTAAAAAAAACTGTTGTCATTTATCTTTCATTCTAGAAGAGGACCAGTAACATCAGGAAGTTTATGTCTTGACTTGTAATTGTTCTGGCAATTGAGTGAGGCAGAACTATGCAAAATCATCACTCTCTTTTCTCCAGTCATCAGGGTCCAGTGTCAAGACATAGGTCAGGACAACTGGAAATTACCCCAGATGTAGTGGGATGCCTTGTCCTTTTTAAACTAAGGTCTTTTCTAAGTCTCATTATGATTGAGACAATATGAATTGAGGGAAAAGATGCCCTAGTTTGCCTGCACAAAAAATAAGAGTATAAAGGTAGGAAAATGCCATGTACTCTCATTAGCTCTTTAAAAAAGCTCAATGGGTTTTTAATACCAAACAGAGGTGATTAGATTTGATGCTTGAAGTAATTAGAAAGAATAAAGGAAAGGGAAAAGAAGCAAAAAATCTTGTGAGCTGGGACCAACACTTGAAAGAACTGAAGCTCATATTGCAATCTTTTGGGGAATTGGAACTAGGTAAGCAATTTAGACTGAGAGGCAGAAAGTGAGTTCAAAAGGAGGCAGTAGATAGAACTAAGTAGACACTGTAAATCAGGGCATTCCAGTCAGGTTTATAGCAAGTCAGATTTGAGGTTAGCAGATAAGAATCATAAGACCATTTCTCTAAAACAGAGTAGGACGAAGATGGAAGAAGGATGGGGACATTAATATTAATAGACAAATCAGGAAAAAGGATCAGTTACTTTGGAGGGAGAGTGAATTCAGTTTTAAATATATTGATTGTGAGGTGATATCAGGATATTCAAGGATAAATGTTCACTGGGAAATTTTAAATATGGAATCTAGTCAGTCCTGGAGATATAGATTTGACTCACTCACATGGAAGTAATAGCTGAAACTATGAGTATGGATGTTATTACTGAGGAAAGAAGAAAGCAAAGCACCAAATACTGATACTTAGGAGATAGAAGGAAAAAAGGGGGGGGTCTGCCCTCCCCCCCAAAAAAAGTAGTCAGAGAGATAAGAAATTGATGTGGACAGTATGGTGTCCTAGAATATGTATCGGGAAATGGTTATCAATTAACTTATTGGAAGAAAAAAAAAGTATGTGGGACACAAGTTTAGTCTATATTTAACATTTTTCTATTACTTTAAAAAATCTAGACAATCAGCAAAACAATAAATTAAGCTCTGAATTGTGTTTGCTGATTTCCAAGGTATAAATGTACATATTGAAAAACAAAACAAAAATTGACTTTGATGATTGGGAGCTATTGACAAGATTATATTGAGGCAAAGATTGGATGAGGCTTAGAATGATAGGAAGATAGTCTCCTATGGTGCACCCAGTGCCTGCTAATGTATTTGTCTCAAAATGTGAAGCAGCTTGCACTGGTAGGAAATATGAGTCTAGGAATCAGGAAATTTGGGACATATACTATAGGTAAGTCACAACTTCTCTGAGTCTCAGTTTCCTCATTTGTAAATGGCAATACTTGCACTTGTATTGCTTACCTCATGGGATTGAGAAAGATGTTATAAAAGCCTTAAGGCATTATAGAATTTAGAGTTGTTAAGTTTCTGTTATTAATGTGGAGTTTAAGATATTAAAATAGAATTGGCCCAGAATTAGTATGTGGAAAGACAAAGGTCTAGGTAATGGATCAGATGGAAAAATGCTTAGAATAAAGGCTACACTTACTTTCTGAAATGGACAAGCTAGAATCCCAAATCAACTACAAGGTAGTGCATTCATAGGAAAATACATACTTAGAGTATTTAGGGAAAGGACTGTATTCCCTATTTCTCTAAAGGGAAAAACTGTTTCATTTTAGTCTTTTTTATTTCCATTGCCTAGCATAATAAACAAAACAACTAGCATTTATAGAGCCCTTTAAGGTTTGCACATCACTTTTAATGTTTTCTTATTGCATATAGCTTGGTCCATAATAAGTGTTTAGTGATTGCTTGCTCAATTAATTGACCCTATGTTAGACTTCTGACAGGAGTTTCTGCTTTGCAGGGGATACCCATTTCCATTCTACCCTGAACCATGTGTCCAAAAGCAGAGAGGGCCTCCTGGGGAACATCTATTCTTAGGAGAAGGATATCTTCTCAGCCACAGGTATGAATTACCAAGGGGCCAACTCTATGAGAAACATATGTTTGTTAGTGGCCAGAGCCTTCCTTAGGGAATATCAACCTTACAGAGTTATTTAAGATTTCTCCCTTTAAGTGTGAGGAGAGGAAGTCAGAGAGCATATACTCCCATATTCCACCTTTGCCAGATCCATCTCCCCTACCCCCAAACAAATGACTTGCTGTCAACAAATATGAAAATGAGAATTGCCAATGTGGAATGTATATAATCCATTATCAGTGAATCTGTGCTCTATCTCTTCTTGGTAATATAAATGAGTATTTTTAAACTGTTAGGTTATTTGGATATAGCACAAAAATTTAAAGTTACTCACAAGTAAAACATTAGTATTCATATAGCATTATAGATTTTTGGTATGCATGTATGGAGAAAAAATTAGATCTATGTGACTTGGTACTTGGAGTGTTTTGATGTATCTCATATTTCTTTTTCTCATTGAAGAATCTGTATAAGTTTTATATGAAGAGAACCTAGTAAAGCCCAGAGTTTTCTGGAAATTTTTTTCAATTTTTAGAAGTATATACCTAAGGGGCATTTAGGTGGTCCAGTGGATAGAGCACCATCCTTGAAGTGAGGAGGACCTGAGTTCAAATCTAGTCTTAAACACTTAACATTTCCTAGCTGTGTGATCCTGGGCAAGTCACTTAGCCTCAATTGCTTCAGCAAAAAAAAAAAAAAAAGTATATACCTAAGATAGTTAACTAACAGCTGCTATTAACTTGTCTAAGTCTTTTATATTTTTTTCATTTTTTATTCTGTGATTAAAAAAATAAATCTGGGTTAGAGAAGATGAACGCAGAAATGAAAAAAGCCCCTATTGGGTACTTACTTTGTTTAAGATGGACAAAAGTACCAAATTATCATGTTTTGAAAAATCCAATTTAATTCATCACACATTTCATAAATTCAATTTAATTCAGCAAACATTTATTAAATATATAGTATGAGCAAGAAATTGTGATAAGTGCTGGAGTTATAAAGACAAATATAAAAAAATATAAAAAACCTCTAGCAGATAAAGTTTTACCTGGAGAATATCACACTCTAATAGATAATTACCAAGTGTATATGAAGTAATTTTCAGAAGGAGGAAGTGATAATAACAGTAATGAACAAAAAAGACTTGGTTGTAAAATGTAACCTGTAAGCTGTGTTCCTGAAGGAACCTAAAGATTCTATGAAGTGTAGGTGAGGACAAAATGTATTCGATGAATGGGGAACCACTTCTAACACAGCCTAGATATAAGTGACATCATGGGTTTTGAGAGTGAGAAAGAAAAATGGAAGCTCTTTCTTACAAACCTAATAAGGTATTATCCAATCTTTCCTCAGAGACCTTTAAGGATAGAGAATCCTTTCCCCAGGTTATACTTTTGCATAGCTCTAAACTTTGGGGTGTATTTTTATGTTAAGCCTAAATGTTCAGTTATTATTGGTAGTTCTAGGAAGTGGGAAATATTGGAACATTTTCAAGGTAAGTGATTCTTCTGACTCTGTCAGCTTGATTTATAAACAGCCAGGTATGCAATATTCTCATAATAAGACCCTGCAATAAACTCCACAATCTTTTCAGGATTCATCCTTTACTACTGTAATTGGTAGCAGAAACCATGGAAGAACAATATCATCTCTATCTTGCCAGATCCCTATAGCAATCCCTTTGTTTATGCTTCTTGCCTCATGAAGCCAGATGTTTATTTAGTAGTAAATAGGCTTCCTTTAGTGGAATGTTCTCTTCCAATTGTGTTTCCTCATGCTTTATAATTCCAATTTGTTCCCTGCCTACACAAGATGGTTAGCACAACTGTGTATTTTATGCTTTGGATACCATGTAAACATTGTTTAACGTGAGAAAAATGTGGTTTTCTTTTCTATACATATGTGCATCATATCATCAGTTTCTCTGCATGTATAAGTTAGGTAAATATTTCTCTTTTCTAGTAATCATATGTATTAGTAGTGTGATTTAATCATTTTTTCTTAGAAAGAAACTGAAATATAAAATTAGTTAGGGAAATGATGCAATCTTTCTCCACAGCTTATCTAGTAAGACCATAGACTAAGTAACGTAGATAGTCTGTCCTCAGAGGATAGTCACCCACTACATGGAGGATGAATGGAAATTTTGCTTCCAATTATAGCACTGAAAGCTGATTTAAAAAAAAAAACTTTCTTAGCCATTGGGTAATTTAAATGCAACATAAAAAATAGAGTCATTTTGGTGTAGGCAAAGAGCAGTTGATGAGTATTTGTAGGGTTATTCTAAACAGTGTACTGTTTCCACAAAAAATAGAATTTGAGGAAAAGTATTAGAATGCAGATATATTTAAATCAGGTGTAAGAAAAAGTTTCTAGAAACTGGATCCTGAAGTTAAGTGTTGAGGGAGGTAGTGGAATCTATCTATCACAATAAAATACTGTAGACAGACACATGGAGAGAAAAAATGGGAAGAAAAAAAATCCACCATGAAACACTACATAGTTTTGTCCTCAGAGAAGAGAGGAAAATATACTCCTTTCTTCATCTTTTCCAGAGGTGAGGGACTATGTATTTATAAGATTGCATATGCTATCATACCTGGTTTTATTGATTAATTTTGTGTAATGACCTTTTCCTTCCTTCCTTCCTTCCTTCCTTCCTTCCTTCCTTCCTTCCTTCCTTCCTTCCTTCCTACCTTCCTTCCTTCCTTCCTTCCTTCCTTCCTTCCTTCCTTCCTTCCT
>JAJPUD010013334.1:0-10093 GCA_023553655.1 Myrmecobius fasciatus
GTGGCAGGTGGGCTATTTTTCTAACACCTCTGGAATAGGTGACCACACTCTCTCTAGTATTCTGTGATTCTGACTTTGGGGATATCTCAAAAGCTCCACAATAGCGTGATTTACTTCTTCTGTATTGGTCAAAACTACCTCCCCCAACACTGCTGAGTTTTCTAAATACTGAAATGATGAATAATGATGACGTGATGAAAAATATACTAACACATGGTTAATTTCCATACTACGAAACGTCCTTGAGGACTCTACCATGAAACAATAATGAACCCAAACTATTTTCACAAATAGAGCTATTATCCATTATTGCCAGAAAAGATCACTTAACTACAAAAATTTAAATATCAAAGTTTCAAATGTATGCCATTATCTTCAAGCTAGATGGAATAAAAGCTTTAAAGAAAAACAAACGAAAAAGAAAACCAAAAGATACCTAGAAAAGAATAGTGAAACCACGGGAGAAGAAAATGAAGTACCTGCCATCCCAATTTTTTTTTGACTGCTGCTATAAAGGAATACTTTACTACAAAAAGGATGCATTTTATTTAGTTATATATAATATTAAACTATGCTATATATATATGTATATGTATGCAGGCATGTATTTATGTATGTACATGTACATAATAAAATTGTGACTTTATGCAGGACCATTTATATTTGAATTCCTGTGAATATGAGAACAAATTAGTAATGCTCCTTCACATCGCTATAGAAATTCAAGCTTTATATAACACTGTCTTTAAAATTATGTGAAAAAAGTAATGATGTATTTATCTCAGAACATCTTATTTCTTTTTGTGTATTTTCTACATTGATACTCAGAGAATCATAGATAAAGAGCTGGATGGAACCTCAGATTACATGCAACTTCCATTTTAGAGGTCCAGCAAAATGGCTCACTTCAATTATTTAGGCAGCATATCAAAAATTCCATATTATGTGCCTGATCACCAAATGCTGGTTTTATATGATAAACATCACATTTCCATAAATTGTGGCCCCCAATGTCAGCCACTGTGCAAATATACAACAGTAATATCAAAAGAAGCAAACAAAACAAAACAAAATCCTGTCTCACAATATCGTCATATGAATTAGAATGAATTAGTGAAGGATAAGGGGTTTTTATATTTCATTCAGGTTGTTTACTTGTAGTTCCAATTGACTTACCTTGGATAATAGAATTATATGGATCAGTCTTGCTTATGCTTCTTTGACTTTAAAATGATTTTGTTTTCAGATTCTATTTCCAGAGGCATTTTGCCTTAGCTCATCAATATTTACCAAAAATTATCTTGTGCTATTGTCATGACCAACACTCTGTATTTTTAAACAAAGTTTAAACTTTGACAAAAGTTCTAAAACTTTCCAAACTGTGCTTAAAATATATCGAAATACTTAATCTATATTTAAAATTGCCATGGCTTTATTTTCTTTGTATATATAGGTGTAGTCCCCTTTCAAAAAGGAATTTAAATAACATTGAAATTAAACTAAAATTTGGTAAAACTCTTTCAAAGTTTCTCTTCCATTGAAGAGCAATCTCTTTGAAAACTATTCTTTTACTTTATATTTACATTACTACACTAAGTTATTTTAAAAAGTAGCATCTTTTTATTTATTCCTATTACTTTTTGACCTGGTAAATCCCTTTTAAAACAGAGAAAAATACACATTTTTAAGAACTCTTTCCCATTTCAGCACCTCTTTTATCTCTTGTAAAGTTTCCCATTGCCATTCTCATATTACTTCTCCACTTTAGCTTATCTCTGGAACCAACCTCCCCTTTCCAATTTCCCAACAGAATTATCTCATATCCTTTACCTCAAGGAATTGTCAATGATTGCACAGATTATCTAAGAAATTGATTGTATTAACCATCATTGAGTAGGAAAGACCCATTCTAGATGATATGTGCATTTTAATATTAACTTTTAATATCTTTACCCACAGAACTATTTAATATAAGCCAACTAGGGTTAGTTTAAAAAAAAAAAAAACCTTTGAACATCTCAAAGTCATCTATTAATTTTGTATTCCAGTTATTTTTAGCAATCTAATTGTAGATATTAAAAAAAAAACTTTAAGTACTTAACAGGATAGAATCATAGACTGTTTGAGGTAGAAGAAACTTGCTAATTATCTGGTCTAAATGCCTCCTTTCACAGATGAAGAAGATGAAATCTGGACTGAAAAAGTGACTTATTCAAGTAAGTGACAGAACTAGTTAAGTTTGCATCTCTTTTTACTACAAAACAGGTCCAAATGCTACTGTTTTCCTGTATGTATGTTTTTTCTTTATCATATCAGGTATACATTGTTCAAAGAATTGTTCTTATTTCTAATTTGAAGTTAAAGTTGATGGGGAAATGATATAATATTACCTAATACAAAAAATAATGTGAACACAAAATAGCAGCAAAAAACCCAAAAACTTATTACAGAATTCAACAATGTATTTGAAAGAAACAAAAAATATAATATACATTATTTATGACTTCTTAAAATTTAAATACACAGATGGTTTCAGTAAAAATCTCCATTTTTTTTCTATTTTTGTTCTATTTTTCTATAAGAATATTGAATGGAATAAATCCAATGAACCTAGAAGCATTTAATTATTCAAACTCATAGATATGCTATCAAAGCTCAGAAAAAAAATTTTTTTTTACCTGGAGCATTATAGAACTGTGATGAATTGATAAATGAGCAAATGAATAATCTAGTAGCATTTATGGTATTCCTCCTTATATTAAAAGCAGATGGAGGGGATCCATAAAATAAATAAAGCATAGGATCTACCCTCAAAGAGCTTACACTTCATTAGAACAAAAAGAACACAGAAACTAAATACTTTATTGCAAAATAGATCATGATACAACTAGATGATTCTAATCACTGCAAACAAGAGAAACACAAAGTGTTATAAGAAATCTGAGGAAGAAGATGATCTCTGAAAGACTAACAAAACAATAAGGAAAGATGTAGTAGAGGACGTGGCAGTTGTACTGGATTTTGAAGAATGAATAAGATCTCAACAATGGAGGAAACTATTCCAGGTATAAAATGAAGTCAGCAAAACTGAATTGGCGTTCATAGAGAATTGATTAGTTAAATAAGAGGTTGGGGTATGTGAAGGGGTTAATTGTTAATTATTCTTTTATTGACCTGATATTTGCTTTTTTGGTGCAATTTTGTTTCTCTATAAGCAAACTATATAACTATAAAACAATACATATATATGGAATGCATATATATATATATATATATACACAATTATACACATGCCTAAACATTGCAATGTATATATGTATACATACATATCTAGAGAGGTAAACACATATGTGTGTGTGTATACACACAACACTGTCTACCTCAAAGTCCTAGAAATAAATAAGTCAAGCTATTTGTTATTATTACATTTTCAGTGGCATGTTTCTATAGTTTAGGGAATGTTTGATAATTTAAGTAGCATAGATAATATAATGGTTAGAGAACTAGCATTGAGTCAAAATACCTTTGTTCCAATTCCATTTGTAAGTCTGACTTTGTGATTCTCAATCTTCAGGTATTTACTTTCTTCAAGACCAACTTTCTACTCACTATATTACTTTGCCTAAATTACAGAAACATTCCACCAAAACTATACAAACAATTAACAGTTCAATTTATGTATTTCTTGGAACTTTGGATTAGAAATATTGATAGAATATAATGCATTCATTTTAGTTCATATACAAGAAAAACAAGGCCCAATGTAATTTTTAGCTTGCCCAATTGTTGGCTGCCCAGTGTAGTTGGTAGCAGAATCAGGCCCAGATCCCACATCTATTGAATTCCAGATCAATGATTTCTCTACTCCCTGACATATTCATGACTGCCTAATAAGTCTACAGAATCAAGAATCTTACAACAAAATAGGACAACATTTCTTTACATACAGGCAAAAATCAGCTTCACGTGGACTTATAACACCCCACTCCCAACCTAGTACCTAATCTTTCCTCCTTTGTAACAACCACATTAAGGAATATTTTCATTTGGTTCAAGAAATAAATTTAGGGATTATCCAAAGCCCAAATTAAAATGTCACCTTTTATAGGAAGCCTTTCTTAGTCTGCCTTAATGTTAATATCTTTCCTGTTCTTTCAATTTTCAAATTACTCTTTCTGTAACTTCTTTGTACATAGTTGTCCCATATTATCCCCCACTGTGAAGTTCTTGAAAGCTTTCTTGACATTCATGCTCAGCACACTGGTTTGCACATAGAATGCACTTAAGATGTTTGTTGACTGAATTACTGAAATAAATTCAGAAAAATTTAATGGCTTACTCAAGAAAGGCAATCAGCTTACATGTTTTTGTAGAAAGAAGCATAAAACTCGGAGTTAACAGTTCAAATTCCATTTTATTAATCTTAGTGGCAGTTAGGTATGTATAGTGGATAAAATACTGGGTCCATAGCCAAAAAGGATTGAGTTCAAATATGGCCTCATACTCTAGCTGTGTGAAATTGGGCAAGTCTCTTAACCCCATCTACCTCAGATTCCTCATTTATAAAATGGGAATAATAATAATAGTACTTATTTCCCGGGGTTGCCATGAGGATCAAAAGATAATAATTTTAAAGCACTTAACACAGTACTTGGAACATAGCAAAAGCTATACTGGAATGGTTCACCATTTCCTTCTCCAGCCAATTTTACTGATGGAGAAATTGAGATAAACAGGGTAAAATGAGTTGCTCAGGGTCACACACCTAATAAGCATCCAAGGTTTTGTTTTGAACTCAAAAAATAAATCTTCCCAATTCAGTACTCTATCCACAGCACCACCTACCTTCCTAATCTTAACTCAAACTGCTGCCTCTCTTTGCTTCTGCATCTTAATGTCTCTGACTCTCTTGAAAGCTTAGTTTAGTTGCTACCACTTGAAAAGGATTTTATTTATTTCTTTAGTGGTTTGTATCATATCTACCTCAAATATAGTACTTTATTTTTAATTTTTATAAATCTTGTTTGAACTCTTTTTTTCACACTTTGTCCCTCTGATTTTCTTCAATATATTCTGTGATCCATAGAAGACTCTCAGAAAACAAAACAAAACAAAACCAAAAAACCCATAAATCACTTCATTCTTTTTTTCAAAAGCTACACATTGTGAATAGCTGTGGAATTTCCTACTACCTTACCCAAAAGGTCTAAGAAGGCAATGTAGTATAAGTTTATAAGATGGCTTGTGGCAAATAACTCTATATATGGGTGCTTAACCTACTCTCTTTTATTTTTGCTGTGTTTAATAAACAGTGTCATCAAAATATAATAAATACTTGAACCCTATACACAAGGAAGAGTTATACTTAGAAATTTAGAAGCCTTAATGTCTCTTCCTGGCTTTAGGGCTGTGTGCAAGCTATATATATTATTTTTTTAACCTTTACCTAGACAGCAATGTCAATTGAAGCTATGGATTTTTGAGTGGAGTATTAAAAGCTCAGTATCTTCTGATGGTGATGTGTGAACATCAAGAAGACTATTCCATGTGATAAAACCAAAGACCCCAGCTTCTGGGATAAGTACTCACTATTTGACAAAAACTGCTGGGAAAATTGGAAACTAGTGTGGAAGAAATTAGGGCTTGACCCACACCTAACACCACATACCAAGATAAGATCTAAATGGGTTCATGATTTTGATATAAAGAGTGATATTATAAGTAAATTAGAGGAATATAGTATAGTTTACCTCTCAGACCTGTGGAGATGGAATAAATTTATCTCCAAAGAAGAACTGGAACTCTTAATTGAACACCAGATAGATAAATTTGACTGTATTAAGTTAAAAAGTTTTTGTACAAACAAAACCAATGCAGTCAAGATTAGCAGCGAAGCAATAAATTGGGAAATTATCTTTACATTTAAAAGTTCAGATAAAGGCCTCATTTCTAAAATATATAGAGAATTGTCTCATATTTATAAGAATTCAAGCCATTCTCCAATTGATAAATGGTCAAAGGATATGAACAGACAATTTTCAGAGGATGAAATTAAAACTATTTATAGTCATATGAAAAGGTGCTCCAAATCAATATTGATCAGAGAAATGCAAATTAAGACAGCTCTGAGGTACCACTACACAACTATTAGATTGGCTAAAATGACAGGAAAGGATAATGATGAATGTTGGAGGGGATGTGGGAAGGCTGGGACACTGATGCCTTGTTGCTGGAACTGTGAACAGATCCAGCCATTCTGGAGAGCAATCTGGAGCTACGCTCAAAAAGTTATCAAACTGTGCATACCCTTTGACCCAGCAGTGTTTCTACTGGGCTTATATCCCAAAGAAATAATAAAGGAAGGAAAGGGCCCCACATGTGCAAGAATGTCTGTGGCAGCCCTTTTTGTAGTAGCTAGAAACTGGAAACTGAATGGATACCCATCAATTGGAGAGTGGCTGAATAAATTATGGTATATGAATGTTATGGAATATTATTGTTCTGTGAGAAAGGACCAGCAGGACAATTTCAGAAAGGCCTGGAGAGACTTGCATGGACTGATGCTGAGAGAAATGTGCAGGACCAGGAAATCATTATACACGACAACAACAGTAATATATGATGATCAATTCTGATGGACATGGCTCTCTTCACCAATGAAAGGTTTCAAACCAGTTCCAATTGTTCAGTGAAGAAAGCCATATACACCCAGAGAGAGGGATATGAAATGTGGACCACAACATAACATTTTCATGCTCTCTATTGATGTTTGCTTGCATTGTGTTTCCTTTCTCTGATTTTTTTCTTGTAGATATGATTTTTCTTGCACAACAATGATAAATGTGGAAATATGTATACATATATTCGATTTGTCAAGTATTTTAACATAATTGACATGTAGTGGATATCCTGCCATCTAAGGGAGGGGTAGGGAGGAGGGGGAAAAATTTGAAACAGAAAGCTTTGTAAGGGTTAATGTTGAAGAATTATCCATACACATGTTTTGCAAATAAAAAAATTAATAATAAAATATAAAAAATAAAAAACTGAATTTAATTTCTCTTTTGCAACATGGTTGATATTAAATGGTGGGGACAGGGGAGAAATGGTATAATTGGAACAAGCATTTCTTGTAGTTGCAGTCAACACCTGTTTTAAGGGTCTGGTATGTTTTATAACTAAATAAGTTCAGGATTGAAAGTTAGCAAAAACATGTTACCTATGCATTTGTTAGGAATAATACCTGTTGCAAAGAAAAACTATTCATGAATGAATTGTTTTTATAACTGCAATAAAATCATTAGTTAAAGTATTAAAAAAAAAGACTGTCCCATGACTGTCTACAGAAATGCTAGACTAATAACACAAGTAGATACCTGTAACTCATTCATAATCTGTTTTGACTCAATGGCTAAATTATTCATTGTGATGTTGATTTGCTGTAGATGTAAGAAATTTAATGTGCCACAGTATCAACTGTATTGTACATTTATCTATGTGCATGAAATATCTACCTAATATAAAACCTTCATTGATGGGAGAGAATTCTTCATTTAAAATAAATAAATTTTCGACACTTAGCATAACATATACAAGTTGTTTGATTTATGTGTATTGAATTGAATTGATTTTTAAAAATTTCTCAGCTATCACCTGCCTATGAAGTGATCCTTTAAACAAATCTAGAGGAGACAGTAAAATAAAAATTTTAAAAATGATAGCTTATGCAAAGAGTTGGGCATGGGGAGTAGGTGTAAAAAAAAAACAAAAAAAAACAGGAAGTTTTAACCTGACACATTAGTTTGGGATGTGAGAGAGAGAGAGACAGAGAGAGAGAGACAGAGAGAGACAAAGAGAGAGAGAGAGAGAGAGAGAGAGAGAGAGAGAGAGAGAGAGAGAGAGAGAGAGAGAGAGAGAGAGATTTGTAAACAAAAGTGACTAGGAGGGTCATGGAGCTTATTCTTAGATGAAAAGTCATACATATCACACAGTTTTTAATACCTGACAAACTATTTGTTTACAAAAATCTAGAAATAGTTTAAGAGATTAAGAGGGATTATATCATATCATTATTTTACCATTTTTTCAATGCATAGATATGAAGAAAAATGCAATTCAATCCTCAATATTGATAAGGACCCAAGGAATCATTTTTGCATAGAAAACTTATTATTTCTATTTCAAATTTTATGAGATGATCTTTTCTAGTTTACATAAGAATAATCTAGTTCTGTGTAACATTTATTTAAAAATTAGGTTATATTAGCTAAATAATTAGTAATACTCCTGTTTAACAAACAAAAAACCCCTCTTTCTCTTAGAGAATTATATTATATGTTAATTCATGATAAGCCACAGTTAGATTGTAATTTTTGGAAATATTATGAATATCTAAATGTGGAGAGAAATTCAGGAATACAAGTCAAGCATTCATTTGACATTAGAGAAAGAAATGATTCTAAAGATGGTATGAATTTAGCCTATTCATAATTACTATATGTCTTCAAAATTTTCAGAAATATAGCATGTTTTGCAACTGTTTTAATATCATCTCATGTTTGAGAATCAATAATTTCAGGAGATTTTAAGGATATTATTTGCCTATAATATATTTGTTGCTTGTTCCTATATCTGGATATAGATATTATGGTGTCATGGAAACCAAAAACTGGAAAAAAGTTCAGTGGTCATCTAGTATGATGCAAAAATGTTGGCAACATTTGTGTTCAAGGTTATGAAGTAAAGAATTTTGGAGACATGCTTAAATGTAGCCTACTTATTTAGCTCATTCTACCCAACCTCACTCTAAATCCTTTTTTCAGATATGTTCACTAAAGAATTTATTCCTTTTTTCTCAGAATTCAGGATATTAACACTCCACCATAGTTAGTAGATACTTAACTTTTCCAGGAACAAATACAAAATGATCTGTTTGTTAGTCAAAGCCTTTCAAACTTTGGACCCTCTTATTTTTCTAGTGTTTCCCCCCCCACTTATTTCCCAACACATAGTTTTTGATCCAGTCACACTGATCTCCCTGGATGTTTCATGAGTAAGACCCTCCATCTTTTCACTACAAGCATTCTCTGGCTGGCCCCATGCCTGGGATACTCTCCTTTTTCTCTTCCAATTGTTAGAAGTCTCTGGTTTCTTTTGAATCCCAACTAAAATCCCACCTTCTACAAAAAGCTTTCCTTTTGTTACTTAGTTGTTTCCGTTGTGTTCAATATTTTGTGACCCTATTTGGAGTTTTCTTGCCAAAGATACTTGAGTGGTTTGCCATTTCCTTTTCCAATCATTTGACATATGAGGAAAATAAGTCAAACAGGATTAAGTGACTTGGCCAGAGTCACACAACTAGTAAGTGTCTGATGCCAGATTTAAACTCATGAAGATCAAATTTGGTATATATTTCTTTGTGCATATTTGTTTAAATATCATTTTTTCAGTAGATTGTAAACTCTTTGAGGGCAGGGAATGTTTTTTTTTTTGTCTCTCATGTATCATATACAGTGCATAGCATGTAGCATGTGCTTGATAAATGTTTATATATTGAGTCATTATTTTCTCTGTGTTGGACAAATTGTCTCCATGACAATGGTCAAACTTTTATGAATTGATTACAAAAGCTTCTCTCTTTCATACCAATCTTATATAGGATATATCGATGGCTATGAGTAATGGAACATCATGATCTCAAAAACATAAAAATTATCAATGACCCAAAGGTCAATGGAGAGATTACGTTTCAACATACTGGAGCACATTGTCAATCATGAGTCTCTTGTGTTCAATGGCATAAAATATATTGAGGAAAGATATGTCTGGAGTGGGACATGAGTTGAATATAAAACAAAAACAAAGTGAAAAATAACAGTGATAATAATAATGTTACATTTGTAAAATCTTTCATATACTTCTCCTCTGACCCTGCCATCACTTCAGAGCAAGCTGTCATCACCTCATACCTGGACTTCTGACATAGCCTATTGGTTGATCTCCTTGTGTCTAGTCTTTGCTCACTCTAGTATGTCCTCTACTCTTTGTGATTCCATTTAGGTTTTGTTGGAAATTATACTGGAGTGGTATGTTT
>JAJPUD010013334.1:10193-22918 GCA_023553655.1 Myrmecobius fasciatus
TATATATATATTATCATATACACATATGTATGCACACACACATATTCAACACGTGTGTTGTGTTAACACATGTGCACATGCACATGCATATACACATATATGTGTGTGTATATTAAATGAAAAACCACTCCACAATTATATACACAGAATACATTTATATTTGTGTATTTATACCTATATAGTGTGAATATATATCTAGATCTAGATCTATATATAAAATACGTGTATATATATATATATATGTATATGTGTACATTTTTGTGTATATATCTCTCTATATTTATATCTATGCCTATGTCTCTATCTACCTATTTGTCAAAGAATTTTAATAAATAAAAGGAATCTTAAGAAATTCCATAGTTCAAATTCTTTGTCTTATTAAAAAAATATAATAAATGTAGGCACAGCCAGATGAAGTTACTTCTTTAGTATATCCTAGTGAAATAATTGGTAGGGCAAAGCTGGGGCTAAAATTGAATTCCTGTGAAATTTATTCCAGTGCTCTTTCCAGGATGTAAAATTACTTTGCCTTATTGCTTCAGAAGAACTCACAAAAAATAAAAGATAAATTTGTTTAAACTTTCGCAAAATGATTATCACAATTTAATTGTTAAGGAACAGAATTACTATTCTGTCCATATTAATTTGTGATGAATTTCCAATGATTAAGAATATACATATATGTATATATATACATATATATATACATATATATATACATACATACTCACATGTGTGATAATATATATGTGGAATATATACTCACATACATGTGTGTATATATACATTTTAAAATATGTAAATATGCATATATATATATATATACATATATATATATATCTTATCTTTCCTTTAAGCATTACTCTTCCAGCCATGACTTGGATATGAACTTCTTATATAGCAAATGGGTTTACAAGTATAATTTAGATTGTGGATGATACTTAATGTTGTTTTGTCATATTCCCCATTTTAAACCATTTTTTTCCACATGAAGGCACTAGAGTTACTCTTCAAATACTCAATTAATTTATCTGGTCCAGTTTCTGATATTCACTTGTTGATCCTTTGTCCCTTTTCAGGGTAGCAGTAGCCTTGAAATATTTAAAGGAGGGGGAAGGAAAATGTATTTTCATACTATAACTCATGAGTCCCTAATGACATCTTTCCCTCTACTGATTTTCAGTTGATATTAGTTAGCCAGCCAGACCAATTAGCTCAGTATTTACCATAATGGTAAAAAGAATTTCCCCAAATTCTATAAAACATTTTCCTACAAATATACACAAGAGTCCAAGGGAAAGTATTCTTATTTAGAAAGCACATGAAGACAAAAAGTAAGTTACAGATCCTAGTCTCTATAAGTAGTTTTCTCTACTTTCTGAGGTGGTCAGAAAGTTCCCTTTAGGTATGGTTTAACTTTTATGCCTTTTAGTAAACCTCTGAATATGATTTTTCTTTTTGCATCAGTTTGTCTCTGGAATTAAACATTGCCAATAACCTTTGATATCCTAGGGACACTGTTCTCATACAAAAGAAAAAGTCCAAATCCTCTTTTGTGACTCCTGCTTTTATTTCAACTCAACTTTTTGTTATGGTATCTCCAGTGCTGAGCAAAGTGGATGGTACACTAGTAAGCACTTAATGGTTATTTATTGTTTGATTATTATTACCAACTATCATGCTCACTTTACATTTTATCTAAATAATGTAGTGAATAATGCAACCTTCTATCTCTGGACTCAAATCTAGAAGTTGAATTACTCATCAACTGCCTATTACAAGAACTATACAGTTTCTCTTAATGGCCAGTTTTACCTTCGGTTTTCCATTTATCATGATATCAAATTATCATGATAATTTACTCCATAACTCATCTCATTTTCTCTTCAGACCCTCCTATTGTTGCCTCATCCTTAAGGACCTCTCATTACCAGAGGCCTCTTCACCCTGAAATACCCTACTATGCCTGTAGCATTCTCTCCCTAAATTATCTTTTTGCAAGCACCTTTTGCTCTTCCCTCATTGGTAATTATCTTGAATCCCCTGTTTTGTAAAGGATCCCAAGTAAACTTGCTTTCATTCCTCTCAAAGACCCATTCCTAACTTTCTCTGGACTTCAAAATTATTCTCCCGGGCCATATAATTATTCTTCCCTCTTCCTTTTTTTGTCCTCTTTAACTTGTAATGAGAAGAGGCTTGCTTAATTTTTTTTCTTTTATTTACCTTGAAATATCCCCAAAATTTAATTGAAACTTTCTTTTTTCTTCCCCCTTCCCTTCCATCTTTCCTTCCTCCTTCCCTTCCTAACTTCTGTAGCCCTCTGGGTTAATACCAGCACTTGCTCAACAATGCGTGTGTATTGATAGATAGATAGTTATGTATATACAAATACATATATATATATTTATATAAAATTGTGGATACACATTCATATATACATATGCATATATATATATATATATATACATATATAAATGAAACTGTGGAATTGAAATTGGATTTTTCCTGAAAATCCAATTAAAATTTCTGAGTTTTGTATAGCTAGTTGTCTTCCCTAGTTATAGTATTCTCCATTCCCCTTAGACTTACTATAATGTGGTGACAAGGGCAAGGTAGTAGCAAATCATAAAATGCACTAGTGGGAATTCAAATACCCACATCTTATAAGAAACTATAAAAAGAAGTCTCACAGCATACAATCAAAACTTTGAAAAAGGCTGGTGCCAAGTTGTAGGGTTGGCACAAGATCTAAATCTTCTTCCCTTAATGAATGTTTTATATTCATAAGCTAAACAGTTTCAAGAATGCACGTGGGCAAAGATGTGTTTTTCACAGAGATTGAAGAGAGGAAAAAAAAGGAGGGGGGAAGATAGAAAAAATAGACTCTGTGCTTTCTTTTTTTCATGTGGCTCGTAAAAGTCCCCAATGAAAAAAAAGTGAAAGCTTTGTTCCAGAATGAATACAAATAAAGCACGAAGAGAAAAAGTCAGAGAAACCACAGCAAGAGATGATTTATCCTTCATGTAGCAAGCTCAGATTCCATCAAGTGACATTGTTTGGAGAGTGGGTAGTAGTAAATGAACCACAGTGTTCTTCCATACAATGTTCAGCATGGCTAGCAATAAATTAAGGAGTAAATCAGTGTGGTGAACCATACCTACTGTCTCACGCTTCTCCTTCTCTAAACCTATGACTTTCCATCTTGAATAGAGCTCATTTCTTTTGCCAAGCCCCATCAGAATTTAAGTAGATAGATGCAGATTAGGACTCTTTTGAGATTTTTTTTTTTACACCAATGAATTGTAGAGTGTGAGCCCAAGGCAGGTGAGAGGGGAAAAAAGAAAAGAAAGAAAGAAATGATACACCTAATTGTCCCAAAATATTCACCTAGAGGAATTTTTTCCCCTCAATCCCCATAGACCATCAGCTTGTGCCCTGAAAAATTAGATTTGATGGTCCATATAATTACTTTTGCTTTCATAGTTACAGATGTTATTACTGGCTATAAAATTAGCCAGCCTTTTAAAGAATCCATCCAGAGTATTTGACTTGATGACCTTCTCTTACAATGTAAGCCACAGGTTGACTATAGTGATATTTTCTTTTATTGGTTTCAAATTTACCTTTTAAAATGTAATTGAATGCCTTTTATTTGCAGGTTACAGAAGGGCACAGGGTGGTTTACTGTGTGATCTCCATAATTTCTAGCCTTTCAATTAAGTCCAATAAAGTGCTCTCCTCTTTCCTATTTTAACTTAATCCTTTCAATGTCTCTTGAAATAACCTATGACATTTCTTTTTAATCACTGTTTCTTACCCTGAATAACAATCAATATAACATCAATAATAATAAGTTATAAATATTGCACTTAAGATCATTCTAAAAACATGTCATTTGGCAACCATAACTGGTTAACTCATCACTGTCTGATCTAGCAACAAAAATAAAAAATGTGCATGAGTCACAACCAAAAAATTTTAAAAGTAGCATATAATAAATTAATCTAAATTAATATACTAAGAATCATGTGCATGAGTACTGCCTGATAACTGTCAGAATTAGTCAACTAGCTATTTGAACTGATAAAAAGGTATGCCATGTGTTACAATGGAAGGTATGTAGAATCAGAGTATCTGGATTTAATTCACCCTGCTATTCCCTGTTCGCCTTGACCACATCAAAAATTAGGCTTTCCCTGGGCATCAGTTCTTATTATAAGATATATTATACACACAAACATATATATATATATATATTATAATATCATTATATATTACATAATATACATTATGTTATAAAATATAAGTTGGATTAAATTACTTCTTTACAGCTCTATATCTCTGATTAGAAAAAAATGATTAGATAGGGATTATCCCATAGTTAAAAACCAATTGAATAGCTCCAGACTCTAATCTTCCCTAAATTAACCCTAAGGAATATTAACAACAACAAACAACCAGCATAAATGATATCTTGGTAGCTATTCTCCAGACCATTCCAAACAAACTTGACCTTACTCATCAGGTTGCACTCTGGACTTCCTCTACTATATCCCAGTTCTTCATCCTGCAACTTCACTTCAACTTTGGAATTTACACCTTAACACTCGACTTTGGCTCTGTGCTTTCTCCCTCTAGATTCCTAGAACTTGTGAATAAGAAAGCATTCCAGGCTTCCAAGTCTCATTACTTTCCAGAGTCCACTATAGAGTTCCTTTACCTACCTAGTCTTTGGCATGGTACCCATGTGATTTACCTCTACAACACATACTTTTCAACTCCCTTTCAAGTTTAACTTCTTTTTCCTTCAGCTCTGAGTTACATGTTGAAACTTGCTATCTCATTAATCCATTAAATAATAAACATTTAGTAACCATCTATTGTGTGTCAAGTACTGTGCTAAGTGCTGGGGATACAAAAAGGCAAAAGACAGGTCTCTGTCCTCAGAAATTTGCAGTCTTTTAAAATATAATAATATATATGTATATATGTTTATATATATATATACACATGCATATATAAATGGTTTCATTTCTGCCTCATTTATTTCCTACTTGACCTTGGAAAAGTTATTTTTCCTCCTTGCACCTCAGTTTTACCATCTATTAAATGAGGTTTGAGTATAGATGACATCTGACACATTTTTATCTCTAGTTCTCTGATCTTTAGACATTCTTTAGTTTAGTATTTTGATTTTATGAAATAGTTTAGAAACTATAGGTGCATCATCAGCAAAGCTCTATCATCCTTCACTGTTTCTTTTGAACTCTTCCATAATAAGTTGCCTCCTCAAAAGGGTAGTAATAAAATCCTTACAATAATTATGACTGGGGTATACCCAAATAGACCAGGATCATCATACATGAAATACCTGCCTCTTCTATCTAGTTATTATGTACTTACTTCGTGACTTGCTTGTTTTTTTCTTATACTATTCTCCTATTGGTTTATTCCTCCCAGATATATGAATTTTATTATAATGGAGCAAGACATCTGTCATCTCTTGACTACTCAGTTTCCCAACTTTGCTTCATAAAAGAAAAAAATTTAAAATATATTCTGAATGTAGATAATATAACAGAATATATTTTAATGTGCTAGATAATAAGAAAGTTACATCTATAGAGTTTAATTTTGCTTTTATTTCTTTGATAATGCAGATCAGATTCAATTAACAGAATCCTTAATCACTGAGTAAGAAAAAATGTTCATACTTATATAGAAAATGTGTGTCCTCTCCAAAAGTGTAATGAAATGATTTGAAGATTTATTTCCTTTTGTTAAACCATTGATTTTAATTCAAAATATACTGCATGAAAAAGAAATAAGGCATTCATAAAATCTAATTCCGTTCAACTCATCAAGCATTTATTGAGTCCCTGCTGTGTGCTAAAGGCAAGCTAAACGGATATCATTAATAGGTTAGTTGCAGCTTCTACTCTTTAGCTACAGAATGACAAGGACTGATAAGTATATTCAATTTGTCTTAGTTCTCAATTCATTTATATCCAGAGGAAGCCTCTTGGCCACAAACAAGGGAATAACAAGAATGACATTTATCTCAATTGGTTTGTATTTGTTTGTACAATCTTTTCAATTTCTCTTTGAGCTAATGAATACCAGGTGAGAATTAAATATGTATAAACATTTTAAAGAGCAGAGAGAATATATATATGTATATATATATATAATATATATTTCAAAAGATACACACCACAGCAGGACTTTCCATTAGCTCTCTCTGAGCATTGAAAAGAATAAATTAGTTATCAATTAGGAGAGAAAAAAATCACATAAAATAATGAAAAACTACATAGCGACGAGAGCACCAGAATATCAAAGGAAAAACAAATGCAATATTATTTATCCCTAAGGATCTGGACAAAATGTTCTCTAATGTTGCTTTTGGTTCTAAATCAGGAATCATAAATAGGAACTTTGGTTCTCTGGGATAAACCCTTCCTGATATGAGGAATCTTCCTCTTCCATTGCAAAGAAGTATGTTCTGAATAATTTAAAGTACCAGAGAACTCCTTGTCCTTCATTCTGGAACAGGACCATGACATCAGAGAAGTAATGCCATGACATACAGTAAATTAGATTTAAGTGAAGAAGGGCTGGACAAGGTCACCTGCCTTACTTTCCCTTCCAGAGTCATTTGGGTCCAGTGGCAAGACTAGAAATTGCTCTGGATGCAGTGAGAGACCTCAGCCTTTTAAAGTTAAGGCTTCCACAGGTCTCAGTTTGACTGAGGCCACACCCATTCAGTGATTAAGGCTAGGTAGCAATTAAGACAAAGAATCTCCTCTATAGCCTAGTCCCCAAAAATCTAAATAAATGAATAAATAATCTGGTAGGGGAAGATCCTCAGAATTTTTGGCCAAAGCAGAAATGATTCCTATTTACCTTTAATCTGAATCAATCTGAATCAATCAGGAACCAAACAATGACCAAATGGGACTTGGCTTAGTACCTATTAGTGGCCAATTACAATTAGATTGGTTTTGGTTTAATGCATGGTCTTTAAAAAAGAAATATAGCCAGTAAACAACAGGTGCAAAAAAGATAAAAATAATGCTTATAAGAGCATCTGTAGGTAAGGGTATGATACTCTGTGGACAGAGGGAGGAAAAGAGGGAAAGAAGGAAGGGAAGGGAGAGGAAAGAAGAAGAGGGGAGGGAGGGAGGAAGATCAGAGAATTTAGTAATTAGCTAATTGGTCATAGAACCAATTTGTGTCAGAGGCAAGAACTGGTTCCAGGTGTTTTTAGTTACTTTTGGAATTACTGTTATTTTTCATATTTCCTCCCTTCTTCCCTCCCTTCTTTCTTTCTTGCCTTCCTTCCTCCCTCCCTTCTTTTCCTTCCTTCCTTTTTTCCTTCTTTCCTTCCTTCCTTTTTTCCTTCTTTCCTTCCATTGTTTTTGCTTCTCCCAAAAGTCATCGCATGGTTTTGTTTGTTGTTGCTGAAAGCAACAAAATCTAAGTTATTGAAAGTTTTAGTTAATTGCTTTTCATTTTAACCAAATGTATTTTTGTTTTTGGTGTGCTTTTGTGTTTGTTATTGTTTAGTTGTTTGGTTGTATTTTTAGGACTCCATGGCACATATTTGTCTAATAAGAAAAGACAGTTTCATAACATTTACAAACCTGAGTTAAGTCAGGGAACAGGATCTGTCATGCTATTAAGAACAAGCACTCAACAATGAAATTATGATTAATAGAGAAAAGTCCATCACAAATGGCACTAATTGTGAGATCTGAAATTACTCATATTACTGTAAATTATAATATAACATCAGATTTTGTTTTGTTTTCTTTTGGCTAGGCATAGGGACATTGTGCTGGTCTTACATTTAGGAAGTCCTCTGTTCAAATACTGATTCTGAATGGGATCAGATGAAGATTTCTCCGAGGGCTGAAGGACAGAAAAGGTCAGATCCTAAATCTAAGATTCAGAAAGTTATGTGACCCACAGGAAGTAGACAGCATTGCTGACTATTGGTCAATGGTTACTTGCTTTTCAGTTCATCCAGTGAACTCAGGTCTTTTTGCTATTTAATTCATTCCCTGTTTCCAGCCCGGGTCCACACATCATGCTAGGAAATTGGAGCTGAGAAGCTCTGTGTCTGCTCAGCTGGTGTGCTTGGACCTCTCCTTGCAAGGACCAAATAAATGTTTTCTGTTTGTATCTGAAGATGCCGCTGAGTAGTCAATTTGGGAAAGGGGGTTTAGCACTCCGTCCCAGACACTTTTAATATATAGAAGCAGTGTGACTAAACAACTCATATAATCTCTTATGGCCCTAAGCAATTCTTTAAAACTATAATTGGATAATTGCCCTATGAATAAAGAGGTAGTTTCTACCATGGGAATACCCTTCAATGATGACATCTTAAGTCCAGGTACCTATTTCCAATATATAATGATATTAGATTAGAGTTAATAAAAATTGAATTGGGGTTTAAATAGGCTAATGTGAATTTCCTATGAAACTATAGGAAAGGAAAGAGATGTTAAGTAATTTCTCATATAAAATCCTACAATTTATCATGTCATTATAATTCCCAGGTTCTCCTGGTAAATCGTCCATTCTTAGTATATATGACAGAGAACTCTCTAGATCTTGCCTGCCTGAGGTTGAAGTGGGGAATTTATGATTCCACTGGGCTCCATGCCCATATTTAACCACCCCTAAAATAATGTTAGTCCCAGTATCCTTACCAGAATTTCTCTAACCACAAGGATAAGAGTAGATCCCTAGTGTGTCATATTTGCTTCCATCAATTCCCCAAATACTAGAGCTCAATTTTAATGAGTAGAGAATGGAGAATATTGCTTAAATGTTGTAATCCCCTCCCCCCTAAATAGTGCTTATGGGAAATGGAAATGGAACAAAGTCATTTACTCATTTATTCTAGTATCAGCAAATGAATCTTTTCTTACTGAGGTAAGAATCTGAATTCTGTGAAACAATACTTAGCTGCGCTTTTGTTTTCTTTCACTGGAGCTCACCATAACTTCTGGAAAAAAATGCACACTCTGAAATCAATACAAACTGACTGCTCCCTAAAATAAAGGTATGCATGTATTAACCATGGGCCAATAGAATGAAACTGAATGGGTGGAAATAATCAAATTTATCAGTAAGATATTTAGGGAATTTTTTTTTCTTTTAAGTTTTGTCTCTACTAATTCATCACCCTTTCCACTCAGTCAAACAAGCATTCTTCCCAGGTGATTTCTCTCTTTCTCTCCAACCAGATCTGTCTCATCTTTACCCCACCCTTCTCCACAGCCCTGGGGAAAGGGAATTAGTTGAATTATCATTGCATAACAATTGAATTAAAATTCTTGCACCTGGGCTCCAGATATGCAAAGCCATATGCTGAAAGAAAGACCAATGTCAGTTTCTTCAGTGAAGCTGTGCCAAGAGAGAATACAAAGTGAAGAAAGACTACTGAATTGTCCCAGAAATGTTTCCCCTTATTTTCATTGACCAAATTGCTCTAGATCTGTGCTGTCAGTTTTCTTTCCTTTACTGATCTCATAGCATTTCCTTGATCTTTGAAGCCATTTATTGGTTTTGCTTAGGTAAGGCTTCAAACCTGCCATAGTTGGGAGCCAATATTTAGGGGTGTGTGTGTGTGTGTGTTGTAGCAGTCTGGAATCTAGTCCTAGTTATATCCCCATATTAACTAACTGTGAGACTTTGAGCCAGCCAGACTTTCATCCTCTTTAGCTAGGTGATACAGTGTAGATCATTTGCCATGAAGTCAGGAGGACCTGAGTTCAAATGTGATCTTAGACACTTCCTAACTCAGTGACTCTGGGCAAGTCACTTAATCCCAATTGCCTCCCAAAAATAAATAAAATAAAATAAAATGAGAATGGATAAATTTTAATAGACTATCCTTCAGTTTTAAAATCTGCAAGCTTTAACATATACACAGTCAAACCTATATTAGCTGACACTTAACATCTTACTTTCTTTTTATTTTATTCTCTCCATTTTTTATTTCTTTCCCTGCTGATCACCAAATACCAAACTTGAAGTGGCAGTTCAATCATAATACCTTCCCTAATTATCATCCTTCAACAAGGTACATTGAAAATGATATCCCCAATGCCTCATTAGTAAACTGCTTATTGTACACATATGTATGTATGCATGTGTCTATATATTTTGCATATATGTATCTATCTCTATGTGTATATAATGAAAGAATGGACAAGAAGCTCAGTCTTTATGAGACTTTGCTGTTGCAATGCCCATGTAAATTTTGTAATATGCATAGACATTCTATAGCTGGTTCTACTAGGTTAACCAGGTGAGGAAGAAAAGGACAACTTGCATGGCTGTTGAGATACAACTGGATTACATGAAAAAGTCATTAGATGGCAACAATGAGATTTGTTGTTGTTGTTGTTGTTGTTGTTGTTTTCTTTCCTTATTGATTGCATCTGAGAGAAAGACACATGATGTAAGTGTCTGGAAAAGGTGATATGCCTACCCTAAACTAGGGTAAACATGTTGACCCCCTAGAGATACATACAGGGTGAAGGTAAAAGGCTGGAGCAGAATCTATTATGCTTCAGGTGAACAAAAAAAAAAAGCAGGGGTAGTAATCCTGATCTCAGACCAAGTGAAAGCAAAGATAGACTTCATTAAAAGAGACAAAGAAGGAAATTATATCTTCCTAAAGGGTACCATAGATAATGAAGCAATATCTATACTAAACATATATGCACCAAGTGGTATAGCATGGAAATTCCTAGAGGAAAAGTTCAGAGAGATGCAAGAAGAAATAGACAGCAAAACTACAATAGTGGGGGATCTCAACCTCCCTCTCTCAGAACTTGATAAATCAAACCACAAAATAAATAAGAAAGAAGTTAAGGAGGTAAACAAAATGTTAGAAAAGTTAGGTATGATAGATCTTTGGAGAAAATTAAATGTAGACAGAAAGGAGTTTACTTTTTTTCTCAGCAGTCCATGGAACTTATACAAAAATTGACCATGTGTTAGGACACAAAAACCTCAAAATCAAATGCAGGAAGGCAGAAATAATAAATGTATTTTTTTCAGATCATGACGGAATAAAAATCACATGCAATATAAGGCCAGGAGAAAGTAGACCAAAAAACAACTGGAAACTAAATAATTTCATCCTAAAGAATAAATTGGTGAAACAGCAAATTACAGACACAATTACTAATTTCATCCAAGATAATGACAATAATGAGACAACATACTTGTCCACCAAAATTTGTGGGATACAGCCAAAGCGGTAATAAGGGGAAATTTTATATCTCTAGATGCTTATTTGCATAAAATAGAGACAGAGAAAATCAATGAATTGGTCTTGCAACTAAAAAAGCTAGAGAAAGAACAAATTAAAAACCCCCAATCAAATACCAAACTTGAAATCCTAAAAATAAAAGGAGAGATTAGTACAATTGAAAGTAAAAAACTATTGAATTAATAAATAAAACTAAAAGTTGGTTTTATGAAAAAACCAACAAAATAGATAAACCTCTAGTTAATTTAATTAGATAAAGGAAAGAGGAAAATCAAATTGTTAGTCTCAAAAATGAAAAGGGAGAACTTTCCACCAATGAAGAAGAAATTAGAGCAATAATCAGGAGTTACTTTGCCCAATTGTATGCCAATAAATTCGATAACCTAAGTGAAATGGAGGAATATCTACAAAAATATAAATTGCCCAGATTAAACGAAGAGGAAATAAATTACTTAAATAGTCCCATTTCAGAAAAAGAAATAGAACAAGTCATTAATCAGCTCCCTAAGAAAAAATCCTCAGGACCAGATGGATTTATATGTGAATTCTACCAAACATTTAAAGAACAATTAACTCCAATATTATATAAACCATTTGAAAAAATAGGGAATGAAGGACTCCTACCAAACTCCTTTTATGATACAGACATGGTACTGATACCTAAACCAGGTAAAACAAAAACAGAGAAAGAAAATTATAGACCAATCTCCTTAATGAATATTGATGCAAAAATCTTAAATAAAATATTAGCAAAGAGATTACAGAAAATCATTCCCAGAATAATACACCATGACCAAGTAGGTTTTATACCAGGAATGCAGGGATGGTTCAATATTAGGAAAACTATTAACATAATTGACTATATTAATAACCAAATTAACAAAAAACATATGATAATCTCAATATATGCAGAAAAAGTATTTGATAAAATCCAACATCCATTCCTATTAAAAACACTAGAGAGCATAGGAATTAATGGACTTTTCCTTAAAGTAGTAGCATCTATTTAAAACCATCGACTAGCATCCTATATAATGGTGATAAACTGGAACCATTCCCAATAAGATCAGGGGTGAAACAAGGTTGCCCACTATCACCATTACTATTCAATATTGTATTAGAAATGCTAGCCTTGGCAATAAGACAAGAAAAAGAGATTAAAGGAATTAGAGTAGGTCATGAGGAAACCAAATTATCACTCTTTGCAGATGATATGATGGTCTACTTAGAGAACCCTAGAGAATCAACTAAAAAACTATTAGAATTAATCCACAACTTTAGCAAAGTTGCAGGATACAAAATAAATCCACATAAATCATCAGCATTTTTATACATCACCAACAAAATGCAACAGCAAGAGATACAAAGAGAAATTCCATTCAAAATCACTATCGATAGTATAAAATATTTGGGAATATATCTGCCA
>JAJPUD010013334.1:27918-44825 GCA_023553655.1 Myrmecobius fasciatus
AAGATTAGAAGGGTAGCAGTAAACTGGGAAAATATTTTTACATCCAAAGGTTCTGATAAAGGCCTCATTTCTAAAATATATAGAGAATTGACTCAAATATATAAGATTTCAAGCCAATCTCCAATGGATAAATGGTCAAAAGATATGAACAGACAATTTTCAGATGAAGAAATTGAAACTATTTCCGGTCACATGAAAAGGTGCTCCAAGTCACTATTGATCAGAGAAATGCAAATTAAGACAACTCTGAGATACCAGTACACACCTGTCAGATTGGCTAAAATGACAGGAAATGATAATGATAACTGTTGGAGGGAATGTGGGAAAACTGGGACACTGATACATTGTTGGTGGAACTGTGAACGGATCCAACCATTCTGGAGAGCAATTTGGAGCTATGCTCAAAAAGTTATCAAACTGTGCATTCCCTTTGACCTAGCAGTGTTTCTATTGGGCTTATATCCCAAAGAGATTTTAAAGGAGGGAAAGGGACCCACATGTGCAAAAATGTTTGTGGCAGCCCTTTTTGTAGTGGCAAGAAACTGGAAATTGAAAAGATGCCCATCAATTGGAGAATGGCTGAATAAATTATGCTATATGAATGTTATGGAATATTATTGTTCTGTAAGAAATGACCAACAGGAGGATTTCAGAGAGGCCTGGAGAGACTTTCATGAACTGATTCTGAGTGAAATCAGCAGAACCAGGAGAACATTATACACAGCAACAAGAGTATATGATGATCAATTTTGATGGACATGGTTCTCTTCAACAATGATGTGATTCAAACCAATTGTTGAGCGATGAAGATAGTCATATATATCCAGAGAGAGGCCTGTGTGAACTGAGTGTGAACCATAACACAGCATTTTAACGCTTTCTGTGACTATTTCCATGCATTTTGTTTTCCTTCTTAGGTTGTTTTTTTCTTTTTCTCTTTCTAGATCTGATGTTTCTTGTGCAGTAAGATAACTGTATAGATATGTATACATGTATTGTATTTGTCATATAATTTATCCTATTTAGCATGTATTAGATTACCTGTCATCTAGGGTGAGGGGTGGGGGGAAGGAGAGGAAAAGCTTGGGAAAAAAAGTTTTTGCAAAGGTCAATGTAGAAAAATCACTCATACGTTTTGTAAATAAAAAGCTTTATATATTAAAAAAAAAAACATGTTGACCCCTTTTTCTTTTACCTCCTTGTGAGTACATTTTTCTGCTTTGGGATGAAATAGTATGGACCCTATTGTTCTCTATATGATTGTTTTGTGTATTTATTGTGAAATACAATTGGAATCAGTTATGAAATTGTACAGCTATCAAGCAATCAAAGTAGTCTAAACATCATATTCCATGAGGATTTTCCAGCCAGCCATACCTAGGTTTTGGTTTTATTTTGTTTTGGCGGTAGATTGCTTTTGTCTTTTTTTAAAAGCATAACTCCATGGTGGATTAACTTCCATGCTCACTTCCCAAACCAAGGTACTGGGCCCTACAATAAATAGTCATTTTTTCCAGGTTTTGATGGCTCAGAGTGAGTGAAAATAGCAATTATTTTTCAGTTCTGGTTAGAAAATCTAAGGGTCTTCTCTTCACAGATGGATTTTTTGTGACAGAAAACTAAATCATCTTTTACCTCAGTTCTTACCTAGCTTTTCATCACTGAATGGATATCATCTCAGATAAACTGATACCTGGGAAAGACCTTAATTGAAAAAGGCCAGGGTCTCCCATTACATCCCAGACCATCATCATTTATCTTGACCTATATCTTTCCTCTAGCTTCTGATGATTCTGAAGGAGAGTGAGACTGATGACTTTGCATTCACATAAATAAAATTCACTTGCAAGTCCTAGGACTCTTACTCTCAAACTACCTCATATTTAAATTTTTGTAAATTTGTATTATTCTCAATATATATATATTCTTCAGGCAGTTACCCAGAGCCCCATAGAAACTCATCCTTTTCCTGATACAATAGGGAAGGGAAAAGGGACAGAATGATCCCAAATGTGTTTTCTCTATGCCATCTCAAGTAACTAATGAAAATTACTTTTCTTCGCTATATGCTTAGCTGACCAGAAAGAGTCTCACCTGCACATTCTCTACAGTGGACTACAGGTCTCTCTATTCCATGACATCCAACATGGCTAAAAGCAAGTTCATCTAAAGAAGCCTTCACACTATGATTTAAAAGAAGGCAGAACTAACTGCTTGTGCTCTAAGGAAGTATTTTCCATTGGCCAGTGATCTGTATACTTATTTGTGTTTTTCTGTCTCCTGTTATTTGTAAGCTTCTGAAGAGTAAGGAATGTTTTTTTTCTTTTGTTTTGTTTTGTAATGTTTCATATTTATTGCAAAAGTAACTCCAGTACCTACAATCATTGATACATGACAGGTGCTTAAAACTGTTTCTTGATTGATTTATTGCTTAATTTGATAAATCAGGAGGGATAAAAGACTAGAGGACAGGAGAAGAGGAGGCAAGAAGGAGGAACAAGAATTGTAAAAAAAGAAAGCAGTAGGTGAGGAAGAAAGGAGAAGTAAGAGAAGTCCACACCTTGCTTAAACAATTCAATCAGGAGAAGAACACAGGCTTTTTAATCATTTACTATGTCTATAGCTTTTATTAGCAGTAAGGCCCAGAGCAGAATCTAAAAAGATCTAATCCATGGTAAAGGTAGGAAAAGGAAAAGAATGAAGAAAGAAACCTCTTGCTTCACCAATTTGAATATAATGGAAATTTTCTTCAAGTTGAATTATGAGATATTTTTCCCCAGAGAGAAAACCCAGGTCTTTTTACAAATTAATTATTCCTCTGTGAAGAAGAGCATCAAGTGTCAGGAATTTTAGCTAACATTCTTCATTCTGTCACTGTCAAAGCCACAAAAAGAATCCTGAAGAAAGAAATAGGGGCAGGCTAAAAGTACAAAACACTCTCAGATCCAGCACTAAACCAACAAATGCAATTTTAATCAATCAGAGCTGTAACCACATGAGACACAGATTTCCAAATACATACATAATGACCATCTGAATGGAGGGATAAATACAAACCTAGTGGGGGTTTTCAAGAGTGATGTGAAAAGTCATTTCCATCCAGCTGTTCATAGAAAGCAGAATGATGTACAAGTTTTTATAGAAGCTTTTTTTTTAACAACAAAAAGAACCGAGAGTATAAGTTTAAAAACAAAACAAAAAAAGACTTCTTGTCAGTGCTTACTCCTCCCAAGATGAAAAATGTGCCAAATGAGACTTAGCAACTGGTTTTCTAGCCCATTCAGAACTTCAAAAGTGGAATTCATAACCCCAGTCAGAAGGGAAGTTCATGTGAAAAAGCACAAACTATATGGGACTAGTGAACTTTCACCCACTGCAGTATATTTTTGCATCCTCTCATTTCATGCAGAATGAGAGATATTGCTATTCAAGCTTATTACATATTAGTAATAGTAATAAAATGGTATCTTCTTATTCATTAGAATTCAAATAAAAATCATTCTAAGGTCACTGCATCGTTATTATTCTATTAAAATTTTCTGTAGGCTATTGTATAGGTCAATAAATCAGGGGTTTTATAGTTAAGTAAATGTACTAAGAAGTAAAATTATTCTTTAAAGGCTGTCCCAATATAACTTTAGGAGCAGACAGAAAGAAAAGAATGCTACATATCCTATCATGTTCCCTTTTGACTATTTTTTCCCTCCTAACAAATTTATATATTCTGAAAGCTTTGTATTACACAGAGTTTAGAGATTATAGGTATTTATAATGGCCACACTTAATTAAAATATAATTGTTAAGTTTTTACAGATCAATGTTATGTCTGGACAATTGTGGACAATAGTTCAGTGTGTGGTAATGTTTTGGTTCCAATATTGTTTATTACTTGAGTTTTTAAGGACTTTTTATAATTTGTAGTTTTCTACTATGGGAATTTGTCATCTCTCAGTCCATTAAACATAGTGAACTTCTGATACATAAATCTGACCAACAGATCATGTCTAGATAAATATTTGGCAGTTTCTGAGCTATTTTGTTTTGTTTTGTTTTGTTTATTTCTTTTTAATCTACCTGCTGTGATAGGTTTTACAGATTTTGTTTGGTAGTTTGGTTTGGCTTTTAGTTTGTTTTTCTTTAACTATTCTCTTGCATAAACTTCATTGATCATGATGTTTAGGTTTCTTAATAATGACAATTACTTTTGGTGATATCATCCTGAATTGCCATAAGAAATCTGTTTTCACTTTTTTTTTTTTTGGTGGAGGGGGTAGAATTAAGATATTTATTCAATAGTTCTTTGTTGATATACTTATTGGCTGAGTTCATGGAGACTCACTTTATGATCTCATTCTTGGCTCTTTGGAACTTAATCTGGGAGTAAAATGCTTTTGGTTACACTTAGTAAACCCAATGACTTATTTTTGCAATCAACCTCTATTATTCCTTATGGAAACTAAATTTATTTGTCCCAAACATTTATTCCTATAGATTTTGAAGATCGAGCATATTCTCTGAAAACAATTGTTGTTTTTACTTGCTTAGAGAAAGCTTTAATCTTTCTATGACTGCTTTACTTTGACAAACTTTTTGTTTCATTATTATTTTACAGAATTTTGTTAGGATATACTCCAAATATACTGGGTTTTTTTTTTTTTTTTTAAGCTCCAAAGATATAGTGGTATTGTGTAGCTTTGAACAGATTTCCCCTGCAATTTGATTTCAGGATGCTGTTGTAAGTTTGTTTCTCTTTCTGATAGGAGCAATTATGTTAATAGAAAAGTACATTTACAAGGACAACTGCAAGTTAGGAAGATCTCCTTTCCGCTCCTAAATACAACACATACTGACCATGTAATCCAGGACAAGTTACTTATTCTTTCAGTGTCCAAGTGTTTTTAAGACAATAATTATAGTAAAGGCATTGACTCAGAGTAAAGATGCCCAAAGTGTACTACTTCCTTGAATATAATCTGCATATTATTGATAAGCAGAATTTAAAACTGAGAAATGTGAGAACAGTGGTATTCAGTCACTACATAAAGACAAATGAGACTTAGGTTTGAGGTTGATCTTTTTAACAGATACTTCTTTATTCTTGGTTTGAGAATATCCAAGGATTTTCAAGCTATTCACCTTTCTTTATTATAAGAACAAATTGAGGAGTAAGTTTTGGTTTTCTTCTCATTTGTTCTCCTAAAATTAAGAAAAGATGACCCCATAACAAGAAAGATCGTTATCTGTGCCAGTTTTTTTACCAGTGATTACCCATAATTAATTAAGTTGTGAGAATACTCCAGAATTGGGATAATGACTTCATATTTTCCTTTGTACTGCCAGCACTAATTTATGATTATCAAAGTCAAAAGGCTACAATTTCAAATACGATTCACAGTTAGATGTTCAGTGGAAAGGATCACTGCCTTTTTCTGCAGGTTTTTATACTAAATTATCTCCTATAACAAAAAGTAGAATATCCCACCCCAAATAATAAATGCTAACTGCACAGACAACTATATGAACACTTCAAAAGCTTATTACCACTTGAATGAAATTCCCTGTTCCCATCTAGCAAGGGTCCAGGGAGCAAGACTAGATAAATAGTAGGGGCCTCTTTGAAATATATTTTTAAATTTTTCTTTTTTGATTTGACCTAAGTGCTAAAATTTAAATATATAAGGAAGGGGGGGAAAGTATTATATTAAAAATCGTGAACTTCTTTTACATTATTATTACTGTTATTTGTGTTTTAACAGAAATAGAAACTTGCATTTTAATTGGGGAAGACAATGCATATAAGTGTAGTGTAGCAAAGGAGGATTCTTTTGTTCATGGAGGTTAAAGGGATAGAGGAATCTACTCAGAGAACTCTATATCTATTTTCTGAGGAAAACCCCAAATAAGCTCTGAAATTCTTATCACAAGAAAGTTGATTATACATAGACTGATTGTTTTCAATCACAGAATAATAATAATAATATTAATAATAATAGTGATAAATAATATTTTAGTAATGCTTATCATGTCCCAGGGACTGTACTAAGCACTTTTATCTTTTTTAAACCTCACAACAACTCTGAAATATAGATATTGTCAATATACATATTTTACAAATAAGAAAACTGAGGCAAACTAAATGACTTGCCCAGGGCATCCCAGCTGGGAAGTATCATAGGCTGAATAAATATTGGATTATTAATTATTAAGTCTTTCTTCTTTTAGGCACTGTACTCTATCCCCTATATGATCTAGCTGCCCCATAAGAAACTCACAAAGATTATATTCTAAGGTATAAAATACAATATGCATCAAAGGATAAAGTATACAAACTAATATAGTGCTATATCTTTAAAGTATTGATATTTAATAATACTAATTTTAAAACAATTTGTCATATTAGATAGAAAATCTGATTTAGGATAAGGAAGACTTCAGTTCCAGTCCTACATCTAACACATGCTGCCCATATGACTCAGGCAAGCTACTTATCTTTTCAGTGTTCCAGTATTTTGTAAGACGATAAATTATAAAACTGTTGCTAAAATCCATTGGTAAAATTTCCTTAAAGTTCCCTAAAGTAATATATTTATAGATGGGGTTTGTATTTCATTCTTAAAGTGTACTATTATATTGGGGAGCTGTTACCATGACATGCAAGTAGAGTGGATTTAAGTGAGGGAGGGTTTTGCAAAGTTGCCAGCCTCACTTTTTCCTCCACAGACATCTGGGTCCAGTGGCAAGTTATCAGAATAATTGTAGATAGTTTATCCTACCTTAAAACAATTAATATTTTTCTAGTTGTTTTGATCTGTCATTATTTGTGTGCCAAGTATTTTGTAATTATGTTTGTGTAATTCCTATGTTGGCTCAGCAGGTCAACTCCCAAGTATTCTATATCCTCAAAAGTTATTTTAAATGTAATTTCTCTTTCTATGCATTCAATCAAGGTTTCATTTGTAGCATGCATATGTAATCAACATTTAGAAAAGCTGATTATCCATATGGGTTTGCCTTTGTCCTGTATCTTTGTTAAAATGTTGATTATTTCAACAAGCTTACTAGTTGTGTTTTTAGGTTTCTCTAAGAAAAAAGAGAGTTTTGTTTCCATGTGGCTTATACTTATTCTTTCAATTTCTTTTTCTTGCCTTATTTCTAAAGCTCCATTTCTGGTGCAATATTGAATAGCAGTAGTGATGGTGAAAATCCTTATTTTCTTGTTCTTATGTGGAAGGCCTGTAGTTTTTCCCTATTCAAGAAAATGCTTGCTAGTAGTTTTAGATAGATATGATTTATCATTTTAAGGAAATTGTTACTATTAATATGATTTTAGTGGCTTTTTTAGAATTGGTATAATATGTTGTCAAAAGACTTTTTTAAATTTTTTGAGATAATCATATGTTTATTGGTGGGTTTGATATTGAAAAGGTTAATTATGTGCATATTTTTCCTAGTACTGAACCAACCCTGCATTCCTAGCATAAATTCCATGATATTTGTGATTTATTATTGTAGTCTTTTTGCTAATATTTCATTTACAGTTTCTGCATCAATATTCATTAGAGAAATTGGTCTATAGTTTTATTTCTGTGTAGAAGGAATTTATTAGGAATTTCTTTGCATATTTTTTCCAGTTTACATAAAACTGGGAATAATTGTTTTTTAAATGTTTGGCAGAATTTTCTCTTAAATTCATTTGGTCTTAAGGATTCTTTTCTTAGTGAGCTCATTCATGGCTTGTTCAATTATTTTTCCTAACATAAGGTTATTTAAGTATTTTATTTCTTCTGACAAACTGGGAAATGCACATATTTATTGATATTCACTCACTTCATTTAGAATGATAGTTTCAATTGTTTATTGTATACTTCCTAATTATGGTTTTAATTTCATCTTTATTGGTTGCACATTCATCCTTGACCTTTGAGATGATTCTCTAATTTTCCATTTTTATTTTAAAAAATTAAGTTTAAGGGTTTAGCTAATTTTATTTAAGTAAATTAGCTTCTGTTTATTTGTTTACTATGTATTAGTTTAAATGAATCTTTAAAAATTAACTTTAATAATCTTTCCATTGATTTTTATGATTTATAATTTGTTTTTTAATTTGATGTTTTAAATTTGACATTTTTAGAGCTTATTTGTAATGACATGTCCCATTTATTAATTTCTTCTTCATCTCTTTTATAAATATAAGCATTCAGAAATATATTTGCCCCCTTTATTCTCCCTTACTCCATCATATTACTTTTGCTGCATCTTTCTGATCAGATGTTTACACTGCACTGAGGATTCTTGATTCTGATATTGCTGCTGCCTGGGCTAATACCAATGACTTTAGATCCCATAACAGGTGTTGATTCTCTAAGAGCATTCCTGTTCAATCCTTGTAGGTAGACTTCTCATTTGGTCTTCCTATGATATCTCAGATTGAAAAAAAAAAGTGTGTGTGTGTGTGTGTGTGTGTGTGTGTGTGTGTGTGTGTGTGTAGTTAACCTGTTCAGAATTTTATTTGAAGCATTAAAAAAAAAGTTTAGAGAATTGCATTGGGAAATCTCAGTGGAAATGATTAAGATCTGCTACCATTTTGGTTCTACTCCAATCTAGAATTTTGATGTTAATATATCAGTATTTATATTTCTTTCCACATATATGTACATAAAAATGTATATACACATTATATATACATATACACAAACATGCATATACATGTATAGATATTCTTTATATTTAAATATATGTATAGGATAATAATAGCGGATGGACAAATAACAACTCTGATTTTTAATTTTTTTTTGAAAATTAATTTTAGGAGAGTGATTCACAAAGCACTTCATGAACTCATAATAACTATTCGGTTAACAGTACATATAGATATATCCTTTGCTCATTTCTTTGCCCTGAGCAAATGTGAATGAATGTGATAGATTCCAAACCCTATCACTAATTCCCCCTGTCACTCAGTTATCTCAGAAGTGGTGTCTTGTTAGTGTAAAACAGATCAAGGACAATTAGTCTTATGATGTAAAAGCATGAATATTTGTTAAAACATTTTTTATTAACAAATGGAATTTTCATCCTGCTTTAAATCTTTATATTTTTCTAAATTTTAAAACAAATTCTTCCCACCCATTGCACTGCATTCTTATGTAAATGATCTTCAAACTTAATGTGTTTATGATGATTAAATGCCATGTGTTGATTTTCTGTTGGGGAAAAAAACCCCAAAAAAACAAGTATCCCTTCTGTAATTCTCTGGTTTTGTGTCCTCTGCTCTCCAATCAGGATCTGCAAATGTAACCAATTAAATTTGATCCTACTGTCTGGATCAGTTATATAGATAAAAGGCAGTCAAGATCTGAGCCCTGATCCATGTGGGACCCTCTTAATACTTCCCCCCAGAGTGAACATGGTTCCTCTTATGAGAAGTGTCTGTTTTTTGTTTCTTTCACTCATTCTTTATCTACTCCCATGTCTCTTCCTGGATTCTTGCAAACCTCTGTCTTAAGCAGGAACCAATTATACCGAATTTAACCAAAAAGCTTCTAAAATTCAAACAGTCTTAACATATGTACTGTCATTCTCAACCTTTGTTGGTACCACTTCAGGTTGGAAAGAAAATGAAATAGGCTGGGATTTTCACTTAGACTCAACTTATACTTTCCCATCCCTGGATAAAAACTTCCATTGAATAAATAACCATGTCCAATTTACTTTCTATCTTTAATGATTAAAAACAAATAAGAAGAACATGAAATAGTTCTGAGGATCTATCAAGTTTCTAGAAACCTAGTATATTGAACTTAGCTTTCTTAGTATTTTCTTTCTTCAAATGGAATTTTTTATCTCGACCACTTCCTTACAGTTGTCACTAACTGATACTGGCAGATTCAGCTAATAAAATGAACACAAAAGATACACAGAGACAGATTATTATTTTTTTAACGTGGTTACAAGGTTTGCCTCAGGCGAGACATTGGTTTGTGGTTCCAGCTGGAGCTACTGTTGAATAGCAATTCAAGCTTTTATTGGATATGGGCTCATGAGAAATTCAGGACATTTAGCATCTAGCATTGTTACTGTACATCACTATCTGCCTTTAAAATTGAGGATCCAATTTAAGTCATTTTTAATGGAAGTCTAACCCATTTACTTGATTATTTGGGTGCTTAAGATTCTTGGGTTGGTTCAGTGATTTTAGTCACTATAGAAATAAAGATTATTAAACAGTACAATGGTATAAAAAGGTATCATGATGGCATATTTCTCTTTGATGATGAAAAATTACACCCATTGATGTTTGGGATTCAAATCAACTTTGAGGTCTAGGTCTGACAATATATCAGCTTTTGTTGTTGTTGTTGAGGGGGGCAAAGGAGGAGGGAATCAGTCAGTCAGTCAACAAACATTTGCTAAGTACCTACTATCTCCAATATGTATGCTAAAAATTGTAGGATGATAATTCCTATACCTCACTTTCTGTATTTGTAACAATTGAACAGAAGCACACAAAGCGCTCTTTCAGGTCCCTTTTGGTGCAATGTAGCATACTTTTAAATGACTTTCAAGTAGTATAGCTAATGCCAGGCAATGCATAGAGAAACAGTAAGCCAATCTTTCACTATATGGAGAACTTTTTTTTTTTAATCTTTAATTAAATAATTCTTTTTTTTAATTGCAAGGTTAAGAGAGGATTCAGCTCTATTCTTCAACTATGATTTCTTCAATTAATTTTATAATCATTAGTTTGTGGCTTTTATAACTAATTATAATTTGCATTAGGACATGTTTGCATTTAAGATGTTGTAACTTTACATTTTTTCCTTCCTCTGGGGGATACAAATGAATCATTTCTGCTTACTTAAAGAGGTATACTATTTGGTGTTATGAAAATATATTCTCTTGCAACAGATTCTTAAGTTTCATATGCTGAATCCCACCAGAAAAAAATTATAATCATCAAAAAGTTTGGATGCTCATTTGAAAGAATAACCCAAGGATATTTTCCTATCATGGATTAAATGACTTAGAAGAAAAATTCTGTGGTAAAAATAATATTCATATTAACTACTAGTGTGTAGAAAAAGGTGGTTAGAATCAATTCTCATTTTCTTTTTCTTTTATTCCTAAAACCAGTCAAGAAGATCTCTCCATATTATTCGATTATAGCTTCAGTGATTGATATCTACCTTGGCAATTAATGTAGATAACTGACCCCTTTTCCATAGGAGATATTTTCCCATTGATAGCCAACTTTGAGTAGATTTGAAAACATTTTAGCATCATATTATTATCCCCTTCATTTAATTATAGCATTCAAAAATAACAAAATAAATATCTGGAAGAGGAGGAATGAAAAAAATATATACATAATAGCCTCCTTTTGATCAATTATCCCCCTGGTACTTTAGAATTATTATCACCTATTAATTGATGTTAACAAAATGGGATTTTTCCTGCAAAGTTTTGTCAAAGAGAGATACAACAACATCACACTATACTGTTACAGATTTAGAAAACAACAGCACTACCCATTCTCCACACCAATGACCTTCCTGCCTCCTCATCCTCTTATTAACTTTTCAGGAAATTTATGTTTTTTTTTCTTAAAATTAAGTAAGGTTTACAAACAGATTTTTGTTTTTCTACCTCAATAGTACAAATACTGAGTAACTACACAGTCATTTGGAAAGACTTTTCCCACCAAAGGTAGGAATTGGAACTGGTAGGAGAAATGAATCAAATAAGTACATGGTAAAACCAAACCAATTCATAGATTCATCCAAAATTAATACGAGTCAATAGTTTAGAATTTCTCTCACATTCATTATGATCATGAATAGACTGTATTATGAAAAGTGTTCAAACTGTACTTTTTCTTGATATAATTTTTATATATATTCTACTGCATAAATGTTATCTGAAGTGTTATATTCAGTTTGGACATTATACTGTAAAAGGAACAATGACAAATTGGAGCATATCTAGGGTATCATGACCAGGTTGATATGGGAACTTGAGAACATGGTCTATAATTATCACTTGAAGGAACCAGGAATATTTAACTTGGATAAAAAAATAACCTGAGAGGACATGATAACTTTCTTCAAGTATTTAAGAAGGAATGACGTGTTTTTTGTGGCTCTGAAAAGGAAAGCAAATGATGAATTTTCTAGATCATCAGTTCCTGCCTGATATAAGGAAGGGCGTTGTTAACAATAGGAATAGCCCCAAAATAGAACATAGCAATCTATCAATGGAGAAAATCATGCAGATATTTGTGATAACATATCACGGATCTTGCCAATCAAGTTGATGTATAGGGTAGAAAAAACTAACTAAAAAGTTAGGGTTCATTGTCTTTGAATATGTATTATGTAAATTTATTATACACATTGGCTAAAATTGTGATCCATAAACATAACTGAATGGAGTAGCTTTCAAAAGCAGCCTTATTTTATACCCATGACTCACAAGATAATCCTTTAGAGATTAAGTTACACACTATTTGTTTGCTATTTGTTAAGAAGGTGAAATAGTGGAAGAAAAGCTTAAATTAGAGCAACTTTTGCCAAAAAAAACAAAACCAAAAACAAAAACAAAACTGTAGAATGTGTGGCAATAAATATTTATTAAGGGCACATTAAAATGGCATATTAAGGGCACATTAAAAAAGAATACTGGGTTTAGAGTAAGGGACTTCAGTTCAAATCTAGTATCTGTCATACTTCCTACTTGAATGATCTTATCTATTCCCTTAATTTCAGTGCATCTCAGTTCTGTCATTTGTAAAACTAAGATATTAGAGCAAACACTCTTTAAAGCAAATTCTAATGCTCCTGTCCTGTTTTCAGGAAGAAACTAGCTACACAGATAGAAGAGGAAGAGGAGGAAGTGGAAGAAGAACAATAAGAACCATAAAAAAGAATAAGAAGAAAAAGAATAAGAGGAAGAACAAGAAGAACAAAACCAAGAACAAGAGGAAGAGGAGGAGTACAGGAAGGAAGAGTAGAGAAAGGAGGAGGAGGAGAGGAAGGAGAAGGAGAAGGAGTAGGAGCAACATAATAACCAGAAAATCATTTATGAACTTTTTTATTTACTTACAGGCACATAATGCAGTAGAAAATGATTCAGAGGAACATATAGGCAAGTGGGACAGTTTTAGAACCACCATGGGGAAATTTTTGTAAACATTAAAAAAAAAAAGACCAAGCTGTAATGTGGTAGAAATCTGTGGTGTCAAGTGTAATCTCCTTTTTAAAAATTGAATTTATTTTTTTCCATGTAAAAATACTCCTGGTTGCTGGTGTGTGTCAGGTTTAGAATATCAAAAACAAAATTAGAAAAATAAAGATTAGCTATATGTTTGACAATGCCTTAATTATGTAATTTAATTAGGAAAGCATGCATGGAGTGTTGTGTGAAAGAATTTTTTGTAGGGATACTTTGACTGGTGTATAAGCTTTCCCATTAGAAACTGGTAGGAATAATAAAATTTTTGAAGTAAAGTTAAAAACACAATACTTGGCAAATACATTCAAGAGAAGTCAAAATAAGGTAAAATCCCAATGATACTGAGATAGAACTTGAAGCCAACAAGATTTGTATATTAAAGAGTCAGACAAATAAAATCTGTCAATATAGTATTAAATTAAAATCACACTCAAGTATGAAAATTTATTTATGTGCTCATCTTAACTCCAAAAAGTCATATCTCAAAAGAATGATAAGGTCAAAATGTTAAGGAAGACATAAAGAATATAGTACTTGGAACTGATCTACATGTATAATTGTTATTTGATATTTTATTTATGATGTCACAATGACAATTGCTTAAGTGATTCTGTGTGTTTGATTCTTTTTAACCAAACTCCCCATCTTTTTGGAATCCACTTCTTGTTCATACTACCAAATTTTTCAGGAACTGAAAGAGGTACTACTGTGTATGTTATATTCAGATAATATTCTGAAAAAATCAGTCCAAATGTTTTGTCATAAATATCTAATATTATTATATTTTTCTCAGAGAAAATGGCCATCATAATAAATGCTAGCATGGAATCAGTGCTGCTCAAGCTGTTACTACATTGTAAAGAATCACAGAAAGTTGGGTAGGGGGATATTCTCTGGAAATCTTGACTTTGCTTTTTTCAAAGACCTTCATGCATAGATAGACAGATGTAGTGGTACAATTCTTGTGCTTGGTACCTTTCAATAATGCTCTATAGATTATTGAATAAAGTTTGACTCCTTAGCCTGACTTGCAAGGTCTTCCACAACTCCCAAACTGCATATCTTTCCCCTTTCCCCTCCCATGTTTTATATAGTCTGTTAACATACTCTATGTATTGCCCAAACTACTACTTATTACTCTCTGGAAATACCCTATGCTTAAAGTCAGGAGAACTGGATTTGAATTCCAACTACCATACTTGCTAGCTGTAGGATCAGGAGTAGATCATTCAGTGTCCCACAGCTTTAGTCCTCATTTCAAAATGGAGATAATACTGCAACATATATATATATATATATAATGTATATATATATGTGTGTGTGTGTGTGTGTGTGCATTATATGTATATAATACACATACAGATAATACACATATATATAATGCATACCAATATCAAAGGATTATAATGAGAAAAGTACTTTATAAAACTTAAATCATAACATTAAGTTATTATTGGGGTCAAATTAATTATTATAATTATTATGCTGCATATTGAATAGGAGGGAAAGCCTGGACTTCTAGATTAGTTTTCCTAAGTGGATCCTTAAATGATGACTATAAAGCTAAAATTATATTGACAGGAGAAAGAAAAAGAAAACCACGTGACATTTAATTGTAGTGGTCAAAGTAACCTGTGAAGTATGATTACTGGATTGATTTGCCTCTCATCTATGTTTGTGTTCCTTGGTATTGTGTATGTCCCTTCAAAATTATGAGCATTGGGTTGTACAATAAACTGCCTGAAATCTAAGGCAAATGATAGAATGGATAGTTATGACCATGTCACAAGATTGATGATATTTACAACTTTAAGACATCCTTTTTTGGGGGGGGGGATTTTTTCCCTATCATATTTTAATCTCTGTGAGGATATATCCTCACAGACTTACCAAGAACCATAACTTTGAATAGTCCAAAAGGCCCAACATAGTGCTCTGTAAATGGTGTGCACCTAAACTGATATTTTTTTTCAAAGTAAAGCTTATGTTTTTTTTTTTTTCTTCATGATGACAAGCTTATGTCATCACACCTTTCAGTGTCAACCAATGAAAATTAACATTTTTAATGATCTAAAAATACAACTCAATTGAAGTCCACAAGCTGGTGATACACACACACACACACACACACACACACACACACACACACACATAAAAAAAGGCATGGATTTTTTATGAGAACTTTATGCTGTTGGTTGAGATTCTTATTCTGAAAACACCCTGTGGATTTCTTGCATGGCCTTACCCCCTTTGAAGTCAGTGGGGGTCTCCGAGCCAGGAAAAGTCACCCAAAGTGCAGAGGCACATGAGGGTGAAGTTGTTTGCTTCCTGCCTCTCTCAGCGATTTTGAGATGGATGAACTAGTTGGAAGAGGGAAAAAAAGGATGAGGGGGGGAAAAGGAAGAAAAAAATAAACCTAACCTTGATCTAAATGCTGAGTTTTTTTTTCTTTTTTGAAGTTCAAAATCATTTTCTTAACTTTTTAGATTTTTGTGCTTTTACCTTTGCCCTTCCTGTTTCCAATGGAGGCTGGAAGTGCTTAAAACTGTTCAGAAAGTCTTTTCTGTTGATATTTCTTGCTGAGACTAGAGCAGAAAATATGACTTATGAACTTCCATCCCTTTGATGCACTATCACTAATGCTGTGAGCCACAGCATCGGGTAACTGACTTGTATTTGTTCCCAAGGGACCACAGAGATTGAGGAGATGGTGATAGTAAGCTCTAAAGAATAAAAACAATATTTTGCTCTAGTACCCATTAGCATGAAATAATTATTATTTTGTATTATCCAACACTTTATTTAAAATGGAGAGATTAAACATAATCACTTAAGAATTGTGCTATTTTCAGGCATAATCATCCATTAAAATATTTTGGAAGCTTTAAACATGTAGGAAAGACTTGACATATCACTTACTTAATGGCCCATCCATACTTCTTAATAACCTGTTAGTATTTATTAAACATACAATTACTATCTTATTAGGCTAAAATTAAATGCCAATTGGAGACACAATTTCAAATGTTACTACTTTAGATAGTTAATAACAATCTCTTCCAGACTTTCCAGTGGATGAGTAAGAAATCTAATTACTGTGCATTAAAAAATTTCTGGGCAGTTTACTTTTATAGCACTATTGAATTTAGTCTTTTTAAAAAAAATCTTCTCTGAATGCTCTGTTTGCATAATTCAACACCTGGTACCTCTTAGACCATAGTTACTTTCTACTTTTTCTTCAGGCTATGGACAATAGGAATACATAGCATGACAAGATCAAGTCAATTAAGAAAAATAACAAAAAGATAACAAATGATTCATGTAAGTTTGTTTTTAAAAATGAGGTTTAACTTCAAGAAGATAACATTATCTTTTTAAACTTAACTTTGTTAATGTTTAATATTATTATTTTAATAAAGTTTTTAAAAAGTAACAGTAATATATATTCTTTCTCTTGCACCCTCACCAAACTGAGTAAAAGAAAAAGGGAGAAGAAGAAGACAGATGGAGAAAGACAGAGACAGAGACAGGGTCAGAGACAGGGACAGAGGCAGAGACAAACAAACAGACAAACAAGTGGACAATCAGAAAGACAGACACAGAGAGACAGAGAGATGAAAGAAAAATGAAAAGGAAGGAAGGAAGGAAGGAAGGAAGGAAGGAAGGAAGGAAGGAAG
>JAJPUD010013335.1:8181-44823 GCA_023553655.1 Myrmecobius fasciatus
TCCTTCCTTCCTTCCTTCCTTCCTTCCTTCCTTCCTTCCTTCCTTCCGCTCTCCCTCCCCTTTCTTCCCTCCTCTCTCTCTCTCCCTCCCTCTCTCTTTTTCTCCCTACCCCTTTCTTTCCCTCCCTCCTTCGCTCTCTTTCCTCCGTCCCTCCCATCCTAACTCCACAAACATAGATTGACACATAGTTCACAATGCCTAGGGACTGACTCTCTCCCTGCCCAATGTCTCTGTCTCTATGTGTATGTACATACATAAAATTATTTCAGTAGAGTTTCCTTTACAATCCTATGTTTGTTTTTATGCATTTCAAAATGTGATTCTGAGGAATCAAGTGGATTCACCACACTGCCACAGGGTTCCATAAAATAAAAGTGTGCACAAGTTCTGATCTAGATATACATATAAGGAAAATCATAGGTAAATACCCTGAGCTTTCAAAGTAAAAAGGACAAAGTTGCAAAAGCTTTTTAAAAATAATTTTCCAAGTTTTAATCTTCTGTCTTCTTTGCCTTTATCCCTTAGCTTCATCCTTCTCTTCTATGGTCTTGTTTCTTTTGGGTCATAATGATGCACAGGGATGAAAGAATTGTATGTTTCATAACATGAGCAAATAAAATTTATATTACATATAAAATATCAACAATTCCTCAAATACCAGATACTGAAGGAGTCATCCTCAATGCTGAAATCATTACTGTCTCCTTAACTTTGAGAGATAGATAGCCAGGTAAATATCACTGCATACAGGCTAATATTAACTTAAAACCAGAATACTTTAATCCTCCCTTAGCTGGTCATTCTTCTTTTTGTAATTAAAATTAATTTTTACTATGAACTTAACAATTTTAAACAGACACAAGCATTTTAAAATACAGAGAAGAAAGAGGCTTATATAAGAATCTATGACTATCTTCATGCTCTTCTGCCCTTCTTCATCTCCAGTTAGGTTCAGTTTTCCTCTTTTGCACAAATGTATGGTGACAGGGAAAGGCTGTGGTGCTGGAAGATGGCCTCCCTTTACAGCTAAGAAAAAAATCTTTCATATTATTAGCAAAAATGGAACTTCATTTTATTGTTTTCCTTTTCTCTCCTTTAAAAAATGTTTTCATCCAATTCACTTATTTAAAAAAAAATTCTAAGGGAAGGGCTACATAGAATACTAGCAAAAATATACTTAGATGAATTCTATTTTTTTCATGTCAGGGGCCATTTGGATATTTATAACATCATTTATGGGCCATACAAAATTATCAACTTACAGAATTCAAGCAGTGGGAGGTTGTACCTAGCTTACAACTCATCATAACCTGTAGTTGATTATACAAATGATTTCATGGGCCTTATAAGGACAGTGGACTGAGGTACCACATCCCTGTTCTACAGGATAAACCCTGAGTCCCAATTTTGTAAAAATTACTGGACTTGGGGCAGCTAGGTAGCACAGTGGGTAAAGCACCAGCCCTGAAGTCAGAAGGACTTGAGTTTAAATTTGGCCTCAGACACTTAACATTTCCTAGCTTTGTGACCTTGGGCAAGTCACTTAACCCCAATTACCTCAGCAAAAAAATAAAAAAATAAAAAAAAATCACTGAACTCCACTTTCTCTCATCTGTGAAAGGGATTGATATTTCTGCTACCTTACTCAGATATAGTCATGGTAAGAATAATTTGTAAACCTTAAAACAAGGCTTCAATGTGATTATTTTACATTGTAGTTATTTGTCTGTATTCCCTTACAAGATTGTAAACTACAGGAAGGCAGGAGCAGTCATTAAATTTTTTTATGTACCTTAGACTTTCATAATCTCTTTCTGAAAATGCAATCAGAATTAAAAAAAAAGGTTTTGAATATGGTGACAGCAACAGACTGAATCTGTTTTTTCTAGAAATAACTTAGCTAAGGACAGAGAGGCTCATCACTAGGAGGCTGACATCTGAAGGATGAATTCTTCAACCATGACAAACTATGAAACAAAGGAAAATGTAAAATGACCTTCAGTCCTTAATATTCCTCTCCCTTCCATTTTTGCAATGACACAGAGAGACATAAAGGGGGGCAATGGGTGCTAGGAATCATACAGTCTTTTACATTATCTATAAGTTTGAACTTAGCTACTGGCAAGAAAAAGAAAAGAGAAAGAAGGAAGTCATAGCTACATAGAAGGTTGATAACAATTCCTTTTAAAAAGATAAATAAAAGAGTTGGCAAAGATGGTTTTATGAGATATCCAAAGACAAAAATAAGTCTAATTTCTTGGGATATTTTAATAATTCATCTTGCAGTGAGTTTTTTAAGTGTCTTCAAAAAGGCCTCACTTAAAAATAATTGCAAGTTTATGCACCAATTTATTTTGAAAAAGAGGTAGAAAAATTCTACAAAGAGCTTGGTAAGAGCTTACCAATTAAATTAATATGTTAGATATTTGGCTGATTTCAATGTAAAAGTGGCTATAGGTGAAGACAGCAAAAAACGGCTTTGACAAAATGTTATCAGGAATAAAGAGTGATACTATTCATATCTCTACATTTTGAACATCTTCAAGAAGAGAATTAGGTAATGCTTAACATAGTGACACACCAACTAATATTCTAAGAAGTGAAATTGATTATACTTTAGCAGATAGGAAATAAGTGATTCCTGTTGTGGGAATTATTCCTGAGTCAGCTGACTGACTCTAGAGTCAGACTCTAACTTGTTGGAACAAAAATTAAAATCAAGTCAGATCAAGTTAGAAAAGCAAATAAAAATGAGAAAAAGTGATGTCATGCAATTAAAACAACTCCAATGTGACTGACTTTCCCAAGTTATTGAATTTATTGGAGAGGAAAAATGTAAAATGAATGGAAAAAATGATACCAACATTGTCCATAATAATTTAATATAAAATGAAGTAATATAAATAAGGTGTCAAAATGAGGAGATATTTTAAAACTTCTTTGGTCAGTAATCAGTTGACTTACTTGCAAAGTAGAAGAAATATATAGGAGACAAAGGTAGTACCTGTTTAAAATATTATTAACTAATTTGAAAATAATACAGAGAATGAGTGTGGAAGATATGAACACTATCACCAAATAAAACAGGGAGAAGTGGTAGAAAGGAACTTTGTTGGTAAAAGATGCAATTAAGCAAAGTTATCTTGAAGAAATCTGAAGATGGATAACCAATCAAAGATGGAATTGATCCTCAAAGATTTTTATAATAAACCCTATTCACCACCAAGGAAGGTAGAGTCACTATAATTGGACTCTACATTGTAGTCCTGGATATGCTTATAGAGCAGTTAGAATGATATTTAAAGTGTGAAAATGGAAAATAAGCTGGATTAGATCAAATGAACCCAGAAGAGATCCATATTAGTGACAAGATAATTGTACAAGCATTAAAGAAGCAATTCACAAAGTATTGAAGTATTATAAATATAGCAAAGGCATGAGGAAAATTTTGGAGCTTACTATTCCAAAAAGCTGACTGGAAGATTATAAACAAAACCCAACCTAACCTATGTAAACAGGAATGCCTAAAAAGCTGTGGCATATAGATATAATGGAATATTACTGTTCTATAAGAAACAAATATGAAGAATACAGAGAATCAAGGAAAAACTTTTATGAACTGATACAAGTTGAAATAAGAGAGGAAAAATATTAAATACAATACTACAACAATGTAAATGGAAAGAATAACAGCAAAACAATGGACATTGAATATTATGAAATCATAATAACCAAACTTGGCCACAAAGAACATATAAAAAAAGATTCCTCCACCTGCTTCTTTGTGAAGCAGGAGACCACTGGATGTAGAACATAGTATATAATGCCAGACTTTTTTGATGTGTTCATTTTTTGGCACCTTAGAAGAGAAAGGGAGTAACACAAAGGGAAATGTAGATAATATAAAAGCAAAAGAAGCAAAGATATTATATTAGAAAATACCTCTGTAAATACCTACTTTTCCACCCATAAAAATAATTTATGAGAATATAATATGCCCATGTTGAGGATATCTTTGATGTAGGTATTAACAGGGAGTAAACAAAATTCTACAAGTGATATTACACAGTGAAACACATCTTTATTATCATGTCATTGATAAAAAAAGATGCAGAAAAGTAAAGATCTTACTGTGCTTATTTTTCACAAAAAATTTTGATTCAGAAAGCAAAATGTCACTTAAAATACTTTTTTAACTAGCTGTATTCCATGCATACAACAATGTTATGCTAGATTCCTTAAAAGCTATAACAATAGGGATAATGTTATCTGACAACCTTTTGATCATTAATATCAAGTGATCATAGGACAAGCAGACACATTCTCATGAAGGTGATTTATTTGCTGGTGAAATTTTGATAGTTGCATCAAGCCCTGGAACATTGCAAGATCTTCTAAATAACATCCCTAACAACTCAAAAGAATCAGCTATCCCCAGAGGAAGAACCAGGTGCATAAAATCTTAGAAATCAGGAATTAAAGTTTGAATCCTTCCTCAGAAATTTCTCAGCTGTGTGATCCTTGGCAAGAATCTAAAGGACTCAATTTCTTCACCTGTGCTTTCCTGACTTTCTTTGGAAATCTTTTAAAAATACTGGAATAAGACTTTGCATCCTAAAGAATTCCTATGAACAGGTTAACAAGATCATGAAGTTGGAATGGACTTGATGACTTTTAAAGTCCCTTATAGTTCTAAACTTATGATCTGAGGAAGGAAGGAAGGAAGGAAGGAAAGAAGGAAGGAATGAAGGAAAGAAAGAAGGAAGGAAGGAAAGAAGGAAAGGAGGGAAGGAGGGAGGGAGGGAGAAGAGGGAGAAAGGAAGAAAGAAAGGGAGGGAGGCAGGGAGGAAAGAAGGAAGAAAAAAATTAAGTGCTTGTTATGTACTAGATACTGTGCTAAATACTTTGCAAATAATTTCTCATTTGATCCTTACAGTGACCCTGGGAAATAGATGCTATTATTATCCTCACTTTATAGTTGAAGAAACTGAGGCTGAGACTTATCCAGAGTCATACAAGTAATAAAAACCTGAGGCTAGATGTGAACTCAGCTGTTTCCTATTCCTAGCCCAGCACTCTATTCATTGTGTTATGCATGTGTCTGAGGAATACCTGTTGTTTTTGATTGTGACATGCAACTAAGTGGAGAATCTTTAGAATTCATCTATTATTATCTGTGTCATGCAAAGACACTGCAAATGGACAAGTGAATCTGGAATTAACCATGAGGTGGAAAATTTAAGAGCTCCTTCCTTTAATAAATACCAATTTTCTCTGCAACAAAGGTCTATTTTGAATCCATATTCTAACAATATGGTATGGCTGTGAGTCATGGAACACTACAGTCTCTGTAGAATCAAAACTGAAGGAAGGTACACTGAATGGATATGAGCAGTCTGCAACACATGATAAATGAGGAACTCCAGAGAAGAACAGGAGTAAATGATGAAGATAGATTGATCATTAAATAAAGTCAATAACCATTTAATAAGCATCAGGTATGTGCCAGGCACTGTGCTAAGTACTGGTCATGTGATGAGAATGAATGGCAACTCCTTAACTCTTCAAGACATTAAGAGAAAATGGGAATGGCCCCCAATACATTGGACAGAACCCAGACTTTATGGGATGATAGAGATAAGTATCACATAGGACAGGTTGGCATAAGTGGGGAGTTGTGATCTACAGTTGGGTAGGCATCCACCTGGATGTCCTCTCTTCATTTTGCATCTGATGCTCTGCCTAGTTTCAACTACAAAACAAGATGTTTCTCCCAAAATAAGGTCATCACTTCTAAACTCACCATTATACAGTTTCCTCAAGCCTAGACTGACATTACCTCCCTCAGACTTCTCCCCCCTTAGATTAGAGTAGAATCTGTATTGTCAGCTCACTCCACTTTGCATCTGATGTTCTGTCTAATTTCACCTCCACAGAATTAAATTTCACCTTGTTGTGTTGTCTCTGTCTTTAGATTGTAAGCTCCTTGAAGACAGGGATTGTCTTTCTTTTTGTTAATTTTATCCCCATCATTCAACACAATGTCTGGCACATAATAGGTGTTTAATATATGTTTATTGGATTGGGTTGGATGAGATCACTTAAACATTTGAGTATTTGAGCATCTTCCCCAATTCTCAACCCAATGTTCTGAATTTAACACATATTTGATAGGTGTTTATTAAAATTAGAGTATTAAAAAACACATGAATAAAAAGTAAAGAGAGACAAATCTGTTTTTGTCATTCTTAAGCTTGCCTAAGTATCTGTCAGGACTTACAAGTGAGTACTATTCTGGGTTGCAAAAGAGGGGCATAGAAAGTTACTTGAAGGTAAGCTTTTGAATGAATATAAAGCTGCTTAATTCTAACAGAATCTATTTCCAAGTGAAAAGTCAATGCTTACATGGCTGTGGATAATACATTGTTGGTGGAATTGTGAACTGACTCAACCATTCTGGAGTGCATTTTGGAGTTATGCTTAAAGGACTATAAAACTGTGCATATCCTTTGATCCAGCAAAAGCACTACTAAGTCTACATTTCAAAGAGATCATCAAACATCAAAAGAACCTCCATGTAAAAAGAAATTATAGCAATTTTTTTGGTGATGGCAAAGAATTAGAAATTGAGGGGATGCACATAAATTGGAGAATGGCTGGACAAGTTATGGGACATAAATGTAATGGAATACTATTTCTATTAGAAATGATGAGCCAGTGGATTTCAGAAAAGACCCACATGTATTGATGCTGAGTAAAGTGAACAGAATCAGGAGAACATTGTACACGATAACAACAACATTGTGTGATGATCAACTTTGATAGATTTAGCTGTTCTCAGCAACACAATGATCAAAGATAATTCCAAAGGATTCATGACGGGAAATGCTATTCACATCCAGAGAAAGAAATATGGAGTTTGAATGCAGATTGAAGCATATAATTTTTGCTTTTTTTTGTTTTTTCTTTCTTGTGGCCTTCCCGTTTTACTCTTTTTTTAATACCATGACTAATGTGGAAATATGTTTAACATGATTGTACATGTATAACTATATCAGATTGCTTGTCATCTTGGGGGGAGGGGAGGAGAGGTCAGGAAAGAGAATAAAAAGAAAATCAAAATCTTATAAAAATAAATGTTGAAAACTGAATGTATATATATATGTATATATACATACATGATAAAAACAGATCTAAAAAAATGGCTTGTAGAAAACTTGAAGAAAGATTCAGAAGAGAGGTACTTATAATAGTCTAGCTTTTCTTCTTTTCCTGTCTTTCTTTGGAAGTCTTAAAAATACTGGAACAAGACTTTGCATCCTAATGAATTATTGTGAACAAGTTACAAAATTATGAGAAGAGCCCTGTGAAAAAAAGGTGCACTCAAAAATCCATTATCAATGGAACCCACAAATATGAGTTTGCCAGTCTGGTTTTTTTTTTAAATTGCATCCTTTAATAAGAAAGCTCTAGCTCATCCAATACATTGATGAAGACTAGGATAACAGGACATATTTAAGATTACATTTACTTCTGGCCCATTGATGGTTTTCAAGGGGATCAACACAATAAGGTATTAAAAAGGAGATGTAACACAGAATGGAGTCTTGGGAATTTCCCACCCCTTTAATTTGTCAGTTCAGAGTCTTACCTCCTTCAAGGTAGGTTTTCAAAATTGATGTGAAACCTAATTTGGATCTTAAAAAGGGGTGCTTCCTTGCTTATAGTCTTATATTGATTTTTAGCAGACTTTCTATGCCTAGAGGCATTTTTTCAGGTAGGCTCATTTCCATAGTTTTATAGATAAATAATGAATATATGCAGACTGAATAATTATATAAAAAACCACTTTAAGGCTGAAGACAGACTAGGGAAGAACTATCTTCGACCATTATTCAATGTGCTGAAGTTGATCCAACAGCTCATGGAAGGCGCTTGGGTTTCCATTTTAAAGAGTTCTTGAACCTCTGCTATTGAAGTTCAATTTAGAAAAGCAGTCAGGTAAGCTCTTCTGTTAGAGAAGAAAAGCCTAGTCTTTGGCACCAAAGTGTCCCAGTCATTACTCACATAGTCTCTCAGCTCTACAAAATCCTGAAATGTAATCTGAGGAACTAAACTAAGTTTTTCAGTCAATAACATTTGATTTTTCAACCTTAACAAATACCACTATTCTAGTACCTCCTCTTAGTCAGCCGGTGCCTCAGAAAATGCTGTGAGAAAACTTTATAAAATATCAGTGTTCTCAAGTCATTTTTTGAAGCAGACAGAAGACATCATCTTCCTACGAATAAGGCCACAAGGTCTGTTTTTGCTGGTCCTCTGAGATTCTCATTTTAGAAAATTAATTCACTTGACAGAAAATTAAGTATTTATGGTAAATAATTCTGTAACATTCAGAAGTCTCTTCTTCTGATTGAACTATTTACACTGCACAAAAACATCATTTGATGCTTCAACAGAGACAGAATTCTGGGCTAGGTGGATTGCCCTGAGGAATGCCTTAAGCTCTCATGACCTCTTGTTGATCAGGGAGTCAGGGAAATTTTGAGTGACACAATGGTGCCCTCAAACACACACCTTCCTAGCTCTGCAATGGACAGATAACATTTAAAAGGATCTACTTTTTGTTTAGCATTTTTGATTATTTCATCCAAACTAGATGAAAGCAAAGTTTGATTAATGACAGCACTCAAGCCACATGCATTGAAATAAATCTGCTCCTCTTGAAGATAGTCATTCGGGGTAAAAATTGGTTATGTGGTCTATATTTAGACTTTTTTGGGATACGGTACAATATGATAAGAAGAGACAGCAATTTCACCCTTAGAATTTTCAATTTGATGATCATGAGAGTTGATAGAGAACTTTATAGGTCAAACAAAATATATAAAATTTTTAAAGAAATTGTCTTGAAGCACAGTTGTAATTCTTAAAATTAAGTTCTCAGATTCTTGTTTAAGAGATGGCAGTTAATTGGTCTTGTAGTAAGGACTTCCCTCTTCATCCCTTTCTCCAATCTTTCTTTTGTAGTGCTGCCTTCCTCAGCATGGATCTCATTATCTGATTTCTCTGCTAAAAATATTTAGTGATTCCTGATTGCCTATTGGTTCAAGTTCAAAGTCATATGCTTGGCAGTCAAGTAAAAGTATTGTAATAACAGCCTGGTTTGAAAATTTTTCATGGAGCAGAAAAGTTGATGTTTATAAGTAAGCATTAAGCACCCACTGTATGCCTGATACTGTGATAAGCAGAGAGGATTCAAAGAAAGGCAAAGATTGTCTGAAAAAGTTTGAGTTTAAATAAAGTTTGAAAATCAAACCAAAGAGGTTTCTGTTGGATAGATGGATTTATTTTTGGACTGAGTTGACCATGATTTATTCGGTTATTTGTATAGGTACTGTATGTATATGGCATAACAGGATGTAGGATGAGCACAGGTAGGAGCTCAAAAGCTCATTGAGATATATTAATAGGAAACCTGCCTTTTCAGTTTCTATAGGATACTTGCTATGATATCATTTTAATGGTTAAATAAGCTCCAGATAAGAGCAGGGGAACTTTGCTCCAGGCACTAATAAGCTAGATATCATAGATAAAGGGAATAGCTATTAATACCTTTCCCTTCCACCACATATCTTCTCTTCCTCTAATCTCTGTTGGGAATTTTTAAAGTCCTGATAATTTCCTTTAGAGTTTAATAGAAACAAAATAGCAATAATGGTAGTAGCAATAGAGTAGCAGCAGCAGCAGCAGCAGTAGTAGCAATAGCAATCTTAATAGTAATAGCAGCTAGCATTTATATAGCTCTTTAAGATTTGCAAAATACTTTACAAATATTATGTCATTTTATGTTTACAATACCCTGGGAGATGGGAGCTTTTATCATCCATGTTTTACAGATGAGGAATCTGAAGCCGATATATATTAAGGATCATACAGCTATTAAGTATCTGGGGTTAAACATTAGTGTCTCCTCTTGTAAAAATGTTGGCATTCTTGAGAGAGGTAATATTAAGTCCACAATATCTTTGCATGAATGAGGTTACTAAACATTTTTTTTTTGTTCCTAATAGGAGAGTTAGGTTAATGTGGAAGAAAGCTAAACTCGAATGGTAGGTGGGAAAATACTGAAAAAAGAACACAAAAGTCAAGGAGGACAAACTTTACTTTAATACCAGTGTTGTAGAAGAAGACACTAAATGCTAACAAGTGGGGGATTTTCAAGCAGCGCATTACAATGAAACATTAGCTATATCAGGTGCCATTAGTAAAAAAAATGTACATTTATAAATCGATACATTTCTACATACATATGTGTGCATGGATAAAATGAAATCTCCTTGCAGGCATGGACTGTTATATTTTTGTCTTTACATTTCTGGAACTTGGCACATGATAGTCACATAATATAGATTGTTGATTGATTCATTGAGATTCACCACTTATTAAATTTTATTTTATTTTATTTTACCAAAATGGCAAACATTTAATTAATAATAATAATAGCTAACATTCATATAACATCAACTGTGTGCCAGGCACTATTCTAAGTGATTTATAGTTATTCTCACTTGAACTTCACATTAACTGTGTGAAGTAGATGCTATTATTATCCACATTTTACAGATGAAGAAGCTGACTTTCAGTGACTTGCCCAGGGGTCACACAGCTAGTAAGCATCCAAGGCCACATTTAAATTCAAGTCTTCTTGACTCAGGACCAGCACTTTATGCACTGTGCCACCTAACTGCCCCAAACTAGAAAAGTTTATTACCTACATAAAGGATTTTTTATTTTGTTGGTATAACTCTTCTCTCCCATAGAGAACTTGGTAGATGGTTTTTTGAGGTATGTTGTGGCCAGAAAAATTCTTTATCTTGTAGTCAACTGGTGGTAAATTCTCCCTGAATTTAGCTAGGTTATTTCTTGGAATATACAATGCACATACATATATACCCCCCATATGTATGTATATATAAACATATACACACACATATATATATATATATATATATATATATATATACAAACATATAGATACAACATATGTCATATAATTATATTACATATTATATAATTCTGCTTAATGACCTTTCAAATTAGGAAGAAGTGCCTGATATGGTATACTGATGGTATAACTTTCAAGAACCTTGTGTCACCTCCACAAATCTTCCTCAGAGAACTTTAGTAGAACAGAATAGAACATGTAATATTAGTATTAAATGAAAATTCTATGAGGTAAAGAATAATTAGTATGAGAATGTAATGTTGAATTTAACCTGGTAGGGAGTCTGCTATTCTTTCAATCCCCATTTTTTTCTCAGATTATTCTCCCCTGGTGAGTACAAATATTTCTACTCCTGTCCTTTCTCTTTGTATATATTGCCATAAAGGGAAAAGATAATCAACACTATTAGCATTATTAGCTCTATGATTTTTGCTTTCCTCTAGGTACTTTCATTGATCTCTCATCTCTTTTCAGTATCTCTCTGCAAAGACAAGCAAAGTCTGTTTAATACTATAAAGCAACAAAAAAATAAGTGTTGCTGGAATACCTAGGAGGCAAATTTTTCAAGTCTCCAAAAGAAAGCCAATGAGATAGGCCTGTACTCCAAAACAAATCAAAGAAAAGTTCCCACATGTGCAAAAGTGTTTATAGTAGTTCTTTTTTGTAGTGACAAAGAACTGGAAACAAAAATGGTATCCATCAAATGAGGACTAGTTGAATGCATTATAGTATGACAAAGTTATTAATTTAAATTGTGCTATTAAGAAACAATGAAAGGAATGATTCCAGAGAAACCTGGGAAACTTTTTACAAAAGAAGTGGATAGAACCAGGAGAACAATTTAAATAGTATCAACAATGGGAAGGGAGGCATGGATATGGGTATGAGATTATTAAAAGGGAGAAGAAGAAAAAAAAGAAAGAAAGTTTATTGGAGCACTTTTTTTTAATTAAAGCACAACAAAGAACAGAAGGAAGAGCAGAAGGAATCACAGACAAGCAAGACAGCTTAGAAAGTTAACTTGTGGAATTTGTAACTTAAAAATAAAAGCAAGATGTACATAGTGATTGACAATTTCATATGCAATCCTTTTTTCTGTTCTACTGTGTCTATGGAAATGTTTCTTTTATTTGGTGTATTTTAAAATTCAGAATAAAAAATGAAAAAAAAGTAGATGGTAAAAAAAAAAAGAAAATTAAACAAGGGTTAAATCACTTGCCCACTCCCAGGATGCTGAAATAGAAGTTGATTCTTTCATAGTTAAGTAAAGAGTTGATCAAGCTTAGGACCATGAGAAAGCATGCTTTTTCCTCTGGAAGAAAGAAACTAACTGAACATACTGTTTACTCACGGGTGTTCAACCAATATACTAGAGACTGTGGCACCTGGCATCAACCCATTCTCTCTTGGAAACAAAGTGCAAATTTCATCTGTGAGAAAGCATTTCCTATGTAACATCAATCCATAAAACATGACAGACCTTTGATTTCTTCAATGCAGGGAACATCTGATATGGGAAATCCTTCCACCAGCAGCAATAGCAACCATAACCCATCATGCCTTAGAAGATGAGGCTATTGGGTTTGGTTGAGACATACTGAGGCTAAGTTATCCACCTAGGGTCACATAGCTAATAAATGAGAAAGAGTAGGATTTGAATCTAGGACTTTGTGTCTGTAAGTCTGGCATTCTATCCACTATGCCAAGCTGTTCAGAAAACAAGCTACTCATGAATTTTGGCTCTAATTTTCAGAGAATTTCTTCATTTCCAGGTTACACCTGCAAAGTCATTTGGGCTACAATTCAAACTCATGACTGCTTTTGAGATTTTCCGATTTTCCACATCCAGATGTTCTGACACCTTACTTGGAAATCAGCTGTGACTATTTTTAATGAGCACGAAGCCAAGCAAATAAGGAACATTTCTTTGACTATCAGTTCCCACAACTTGTCCATTTCTAAATGCTCTGTTAAAATTTTGAAAACCCCAAATATTCCTAAGATATCAAAGAGAAGGAAATCAACATGATTACATTTCTAATTCCAGAACAATTTGCTTCCTCTAATTCGTGTTTAGCAAAAACTCTAAATAAAATCACAAATCTGATTGTGACTTCAGTTGCTTTTAAAGGGTATGCAGCTCTCAGATCATCTCTATGAGACATAGGTACAAAAAAGGAATGGGTGGCAAGGAATAGATCTAAATAAGAACATGCCTATTTCTTGTAAGTCAGGAGAAGTGGGGAAGAAGATAAAAACAAAACAAATGGATTCAAAATGTAAATCATCACCCTGCTATAGAAACAAAATAAAGGAATGAAATCCACAGCTCCAATAATTCATTTCTAATCATCTTAGAAATCTTTCTCTAGTAACTCCCAAGAAAGAACAAATGAGTGCCATCGAAATAGGACTATATGGCAGCTTGCCTTGACTTCATGAATTACTGGAGGATCATAGGGTCTAGAGCTAAAAGGGTCCAACTCCTTCAGCTTCTCTATTTTGTTGGTTTTTTCATAAAACCAACTCTTAGTTTTGTTTATTAGTTCAATAGTTTTCTTACTTTCAATTTTATTAATATCTCTTTTTTCAGAATTTCTTTCTTTTTTCTTTTTCTTTTCTTTTCTTTTCTTTTCTTTTCTTTTTTTTTTGCTGAGGCAATTGGGGTTAAGTGACTTGCCCAGGGTCACACAGCTAGGAAGTGTTAAGTGTCTGAGATTACATTTGAACTCAGATCCTCCTGACTTCAGGGTTGGTGCTTTATCCACTTTATCCATTTTATCCACTGTGCCATCCACCAGCTGCCCCCATATTTTTCAGAATTTCTAATTTGGTATTTAATTGGGGGTTTTTAATTTATTCTTTTTTCTAGATTTTTTAGTTGCATGCCCAGTTTATTGATGTTTTCTTTTTCTGTTTTATTCATGTAACCTTCTACAGAAATAAAATTTCCCCTAAGAACTTCTTTGGCTCAACTCCTTCAGTTTACACATGACCAAACTGAGAGCCAGATAAATTATAAAGGACCCAGGTCCTCTGACTCCAGACTTAGGGCTCTTGCCACTCTACCATATGGCCTATTGAAGTCACTATCCTTTCTCACCTAGAATATTTCAGTGATCATTTCCTTGTTTCCAGTCTCATCCTTCAACTCACCATCAAATTGAGATCTCTTAACCGCATATCTAGCCATGTCATTCCTCTACTAAAATGTTTAATTGACTCCCTATTATTTATTAAATCCTTATTTCAGCATTTCAAGTACCCAACAATTTGATTTCTCTTTGCATTATTAATTTAATTTCATATTATTCTCCATGATTTCTCAGCTTTAAACAACTAGTCTGCTGGATGGATCTTGTGTGTGAAGTTATATCATCAGCCCCGATGCCTTTGAATAGACTTTTCCCTATACCTGGAATACATTCCTCTTCATATTTCTCTCTTAGAATCCTTAGCTTTCCTCAAAACACAACTCAGATGCCACCTCCCTTGTAAAGATTTTCCTGATTCCCCCTAAGTTGTTAGTGATGTCTTCTTAAAATTCCTTTACAGAACTTTGTATACATAAATCTGCATAAGTTTTATACCTTCCTGGTACAGGGGTTCTTAACTCAGGGTCCACAGACGAGACTTCAGAATGTCTGTGAAGTTAGATCTTATCAGTTGCTTTAGACTCTATGACCCTATTTGGGGTTTTCTTGGCAAAGATACTGGAGCATTTTTGTTTTTGTTTTTTGCCATTTCCTTCTGATGTTCTATCCATTGTGCCATTTAGCTGCCCAACAAGGACCATTTCAGTGTTACAGTAGTATTTCTGGCATTTTACACATAGTAGGAACTTAATAAATGTCTGTGGAATTGAATTATTGAGTTGAAGAGCAAGAGGTATTGGACTTGGCTGAGAGGATAAAGTGGACTCTGATGGATGGCAGATTTTTGCTGCCATTGCTACTGATGGTTTAGTGGGAAAGAGAGGAATGTGTAGTGATGTGATGAGATCAATATGCATGGCAGGGACATTTTGGGGGAGGGTTGGAATTCTCAAGGCCTGTATTACAGCACACATTTTGGGGCTTTTGCCAAGGAAGCATCTGCAGGGCAGCTCTGGAGTGGCTGACAGGTGGTGCTTAAGGGCTAAGAAAACAAACAAACATATGTTGTGCAGAACCTTAGAAACCAAGAATGTTGGGAAAGAGTTGCAAGCTGACTTTTACATTCCTTAAGATACTTCACATATTGGTCAGATTCAGGAAAATTGGCAGATTGAATTTCATGTCATTAGAATGTAGGTGTTTAACGAGGGCTTTTAAATCTAATAGAATTCCTTAAATTCTTGAAACAGGAAACAAAGCACAAAATAAGGAATATTTTTTGCTAAATCTGGTCAGTGTATAAAATGTGCAAGAAGATCACCAATTTAATGAAGAAAGCATAATTCTGCCTTTTCCTAAGGTGCCAAAATTCCACACAATTTATGTTCAAGGAGGGGTACTAAAAAGCAGAGCAGAAAGAAGAAATGATGTTCTAGTCCGTTTTTATATTTAAGCACAATTAGACACCTGATTACATTATCAGTCAATATATCAATCTCCTGAAATCAGTAATTATGATTTATGTAGGCATTCTGGCTCTCTAATTCATGACTTGAAGTATGTTTCCTTTTATTTAGCTGCTGGGTTGGACTGATTTGAATATATTTCGTCTGTTTGACATTCCTTTTCAAAGAAAGACTTTTAATATGAACATACAACCCTTTCAGAAAGAGAGGATGTTCAGACAAAAAAGCAAGATAAAACTAGGTATAATGATATCCAACAAAAGCAATGCAGAAGCCAGAACCTAATGAACAAATTTATTAGCATAAACCAACACATACACTATACCTATTTAGATGTTCATATTAATCAAAAGAAAATCACATCCCTTGCCTGTCTAAGGCAGACATATGAAACAAGTTATGAGGTGACAAGAGTATTGCATTTGGAATCAGTGTTCCAATCCTGTTCCAATCCAATCCTTTCCCAATTATTTTGTGTATGATCTTGGGAAAGTGACTTAACTCTGACAGAGTCTTGGTTTCCCATAGTATAAGAGACTTGAGTGAAGAGACCTTTAAAATCTCTTTATACTCTAAAAAGATGACTCTATGATATGGACCAACAGGGACCAAGGCTTAGTCTATGAGAAGCATGCGGTCTCAGTAAGGTGTTTGTCAAATATTGGAGACACATTCATTTTATTCTTTGCAGCTGAAAGCTGGCACTACTTTGGAGAAAAATTCTTTCCTAAATAGTGGTTTTCTTAAGTGTTGGGGCTATGGTGGATAAAGGGGGTGAAAGGGGCGTACCTAAGGAAGAAGTTTAAAAATCTATACCCATTGTTCTTCTATGGCTTGAAATCAAGGGCTTTCCCCCAAGCTTTAGGAGTTAAAAACTTATAGAATTAGCCCTTCAGTATCTGCTCTATCCAATATTTGAATCAAATTTGCTTATTTGGATACCAATAACATTATGATTCTAAGAAGAAGCCCACAGTTTAAATTTTACTGCACAGCCCAAATAAATATGAGCAGGCTGCCAAAACTGCCTACATAAATCTCTCTGATCTCCTAGGTAACACTAAGAAAAAAGGAGACACGAGGAAAAGCTGTTTTTAACCTGAAGATGGAAGCAGCAGAACCTGTGGAAACCCTGGACCGAGAAAACAAGACCAAGTCTAATAACCTCAGAGAGCAAGGCTGTCAAATTCCTACTGGCTGAGAAAGCTGGCAAGAATGGCTTTTTATTCTGCTGAACACCCAGCACACAGGCAGAGTAGATGACTTGTGTTCAGCTATTTTAGATGAACAGTTACTTCCAAGGATTCAGGGGTTCCTTTGAGGAATCAATTCAAAGACTAAAATGACTCATTTTTCCTTATGATCAGAGTTGTGTCTTGTGCTGTTGGGGTGTCTTTTAAGACTCCAGATATTCAATCCTGCTGTTCTTTCATTAATTCAATCCATTAGAAGTATCTGTAATTTTAGGTTCATCACTAATCCCAGTAAGGAATACAAAAGGGGTCCCCTCTTCTCAGACTTCATAATCTAGTTGAGGAGTTAAGACAGATGAAAACAAGTATAGGAGATTACAAGACAAAATAATAAAGTGCCCACATATATGAAATAGATAGTGTCCTGTGAGGTTAGGAAAGAGTAATATTTGTGTTCATCTAATTGGAGGTGATAGGTTTTGAACTGAACCCTAAAGGACTGACAAAATGTGGATAGACTGAAAAGCAGGGAGGACATTGGGAGTGGAAGGAATGGAATGAAGGAAAGCTCAAAGGTGAGACTACCTAATGCTGCTTTTATTCCCTTAAGACTGGATGATAGCTGCTAATTTTCCTGAAAATAACTGATAATCAGCAGTGCCAGGCTTTAGCCTGCCTATTAGCTGTCTCCTTTGTTCAAAGTGGACATATCTGAGTCCAGTGAAAGAGAGAATTGTTGAGAGAGTTTGTTTATGACAAAAACAGATGAATAAAGAATCCACCTGACAAAAGGAGGAGACCTTTCCACAATGCACTCTTGTGGAAAAGGGTAATATTGAGGGAAGAAGCTCACTGGGTCAATGTCAGAGGTGGAAGGGACCTTAGCAGCCATCTCTTGTGACCTATGCTCCTACAAAGAATACCACCAGATTTTCTTCACTTTGAGGTCCCTTTTTGAAACTGTCTTCAGAAAGGAATCAGAGAAAGCAAGAAAATGGACCATAATTACATGCTTCTTTCCTACCTTGAAAACTCAACAAGTTTTCTGAGTCAGCCTTGAGTTCAGGAGGCCTGGACTTTGCATCTGTCATTTCCAATTTCCAGAAGCCCAATTCCCATCCATTTCTCTCCCAGAAAATAATTCTAGTTTTTCTTGTGAGCAATCATGCTTCACTGACTGCCTAAATTGCATTCTTTGAAAATGTAGCCTGTTAATTAAATGAGGCAAAAGAAGAGGGATTAAGCATAAAGTTGGTAATTAATAAACATATACTAGCAGAGCTCCTGTTACAAAGAGTGCTTTCAGGGCAGCCTCTTTCCCTCCCTCTTTCGTGCACTCATCCCTGCCACTGCACTGTCACCACAATCCCTCCCATTCTCATCCCTCATCTCCAGCATCCAATGTACACAGATGATTAAGAACCAGTCAGCTCACTGCTTCTCTTATCAGTTTCCTATGCAGATGGGATCCTGAGTAGGGCTCATTCTCAGCAAAATTTAAAGCAGATTAGTTTGGTTTTGGTGCTTTTCAATTTTCCTTTTTCTATCCCTTATCCAAGTGCTCAATGGTATCATGCTGTTCTCTGATTGTATAGAACATTCCTCCCCTCTATACTGTTCTTTTCTAAGTTCTGCATGTTCCTGATCCCTTCTCCACAATTAACACTCACCAGTCCTCCATATCCCTATCTCCCAGGCTCTTGATAGGTGACTAGTAAGCTAATCTGACACACTAACTGTATCGAGCTATTAACCTGTCAGCTCTCTTAAATAATGTCTTTGTGTGTTAACAAAAGCCTTCCACACTGTCACTTCAGAAAGTTCAACGGGAATTCCTAGATGCCTTGTGAGGCAGTCAACTCTGTATGCTTAGTTGTGGAGGGGAGAAGGTATCTTAAGTGATAGTGGTGGTAGAAAAAAAAAGGTAGATTTCTTGTATACCTCAAAGCACACCCTATAGGAGGCTGCCTACCATATTTCACATAAGTAGCCAACCCTAAGTCCAGGGGTCCAGTAAATCATAGTTTTATATTAATCCAGCTCTTTTTATCTCCATAAAATGGAATTTACACAGAATAAGAAATAATACCAGGAACAATAAAAAATTTCCATATTGAATTAGGACTCAAAATATAGTTAAAATTTACAAATGATCAATTTTTGGAAAGTATTTTAGTAAGTTTCATGATTGACAATTGAATTCTGGAATAGAAAAAGTCCTGAACACTCTCCTGTTGTGGGAGCTTTGAGGCAAATTGATAACTGAATAAGCCTCAGTTTTTGCATCAAGAGAATAGGGATAGTTGATAAAGAAGGAATTAGATGTTGATACTTTCTGGTCAGTGAAATACATATTATTCTCTCAGAATTTGGGACTTTTAACTTTACCAATTTAATTTGGGCCTGAACTCTTTAGAGATGCAAAAATCCATTAATTAGCAAATATTCCTCAACAATGAGGAATTTGCAACAACAAAAAGGTAATTCTTTATGATTGTCCTATTGAAGACTTGGAAATAAACTTCTTAATTCCTTGACTTTAGTCACAGTAGAATGAGCAAGCTGGTAAATAGACGCAGATTTTTTTTTTTTTAGTGCTAAATGATTATTTCCAGGATAGTGGACAGGTGCTTTAGGAAGCTGGTTGGTTGGCTATTGTTCTTTGTTCTCAAAGACCAAACTGACATCACTAATACCCTGGTCAAGGTACAATTTGCCTGACCATGGCTGATCAGACCAATAAGAGCTGGGAAAGATCTACTACAGACAGGTCATAAATAGTCCATATTTTGGAAAGCTATATTACCTATTTTAGTAACCTAGGATACAGTTTCATAAACTTATGTTTTAACTGATAAGATGCTATTTGTCAACCTGAAGTACTATTTTTTAAGTAATTTTATTTTTATTTTTTGTTTCAAGTAAGATTTTGTCATTTAATTCATTAAAACACTTTTTTAGATTATACATGTACATTCATTTTTTACATATTGCCATATGATTCATGTTGGGTGAGAAAAATTAGAATAAAAGGGAAAAACCACAAGAAAGAAAAACAAAGGTGAAAATAGGCTTCTATTCACATTCAGTCTCCATAATTCTCTCTCTGTATACAGATGGCATATTCCATCCAGAGTTTATTGGAATTGCCTTGGATCACTGAATTGCTGAAAAGAATCAAGTTTATCATAGTGGATCATCACACAGTCTTGCTGATGCAGTATTACAATGTTCTGTTTATTTCATTCAGCATCAGTTCATGTAAGTCTTTTGAGGTTTTTCTGAAATCAGCCTGCTCATCATTTCTTATAGAACAATAATATCCCCTTACTTTCATATGCCATAACTTAATCAGCTATTTCCCAATTGATGGTTATCCACTCTTTGTACAATTTTTTTGCCACCACAAAAAGGGCTGCTACAAACATTTTTGGGCACCTGGTTCATTTTCCCTCTTTATTGATCTCTTTGGGATACAGACCCAGTATTGGCACTGGATCAAAAGGTATACATAATTCTTTACGCATAGTTTTATATTGATCTCTGGAATGGTTGTATCAGTTCACAGCTCTATCAACAATGTATTAGTCTCCCCATTTTCACATATGCTCTCCAACATTTGTCATTATCTTTTCCTGTCATCTTAACCGATCTGAGGGTACCTCAAGGTTGTTTTAATTTGCATTTCCCTAATCAATAGTGATCGAGAGCATTTTTTTCATATGAATATACATGGCTTTAATTTTGAAATACTCTTTAATATAACTTTGCTCCATGACTGACAAACTGGGGAATACGCACAAGTCTTTTAGCTGTTCAGAGCCTCAGTTTCCTCATGTATAAAATAAGAAACTGGGGTTTCATGATCTCTCATATCTATTTCAGCTAGAAAATTCTATGTTTAAGTCATTGAAACATTTAATAATAGGACCTGACTGAGCATAAAGTGCGATTACCCTAACATTCAAAGTACTTCTTTCTTCACTGCTAGTCCCCTAAGCATTGGAATTAGATGCCATATGTAGAAAGCCATTTCCATTTCTGTGAAATGATGTGAAAACAATACTTCATTGATCAAGTGGAAAGATGCAAAACCCACCTCTCTATTTCTGTAAGATGGCTCACTAACTCACACATAGTTCCCCTAATACTGAGCCAAACTGAGCCAACTGAATCAGAGAATGGCAAATGGATGTGTAGAAGTAAGGTGTTACTTGCCCCCTCTTTTCCTCTATACTGCCAGGAAGGATGCAGACTAGTGGGTTGGCTGGGATAGAATCTCTTGGTGCTCTGTAATTGATTTCTAAGTGACAGGATCTCAAGTGAACATACACATCACTGAGGCAAGCTGACATTTTCCAAGTGTTTTTTTTTCCCTTGCTTTTGTTCAACATCCCCCCCCCCCCTTTGGATTCCAGTGTGCCTAGGGTCTTTGCTACATTTAGATTGGCTGGCTAGGTGTTTAGAGTGGAATGATGCTGGACTAGACTTGACTCTGAGAGACTTGAGGTGGGGGTTGGGGTAAGCCGGATAGAGAAGAGCCGGGAAGTGGAAGAGACCCAGAAACAACTACCCATGACCAAAGATTTCCATTCCTCTTGCCAACCAATAAGAACTCAGAGTTTAAAATGGGCATGTCTGAACTGAAAAGCTGCATTGAGACTAATTCTCACTGCATTTTCACTAGCCTTGAAAAAACTCCAAAAGTTTCTTCTCTTTGCCCTTCCCCGTCCCTCCCCCACTTCTTTTTATCTTGTTTTTACACACTGGGATCATTTCCAAATTGCTGAACAGAACAAAACTTGGATCGTTCCTGATCTGTGGAAGCCTTCACAGGGTTTGATGAGGAGAGCTCAAGCTTGCTAGAGACCAGTCAATTCATTGCCCCCAATTTGGTATACCCAAGTAGATAAGTGTCCTGAAAACAATCACAGTGATGTCTTACTGCTCCCCCCAAGCAACTCTTGCTTCTATTTTATATATCTTACACTGGAAGGAATTTTAAAAGAATCTAACCAAACCTTATTTTACAGCAGAGGAAAATAAGATCCAAGACCTGTTTAAGGCCATACAACTGGTGTTCCAAAAGAAAAACAAAAGCATCAAGAGAAGTGATGGAGAAAAGATGAAAGATACAGAGAAAAGGATAGAAGATATAGTATGGACAAATAGGACAGTATTGCAAGTCACCACCTAAAAATGCAAATCCCAGATATATTCTAGTCAAGCTTCTATATTAAAATATAGCTTCTTTCCCTAACAAAAATTATTATGAGGCTTGGCTCAGCAGTTCAGGGGCCATATCCAAGGCTTCTGTTACCCCCATTGTAGAATCATAGATTCATAGATTTTGAGCTGAAAGGGCCTTCAGAGGCCACCTCATTTTATAGAGAGGGGAAGGGTCCCTGTGGCTTGGGAGTCAACCTCAATTCTTGAAGATACCTTTATCCCCTTTCTTCACTCTGTAAAATATGGCTAATTCCAGTCACCAAATAATTGCTAAGAAATAGGCTTGAGGGAAAGCCTTCAATAGATAAATGATATTCCATAGTAAAACTGACAGCAACTTGTAGTTTTACAATATTTGGTCCAAGATGAAACATGAGGAAGACTACAGGAATGCCTTTTCTCCCCTTTTGTCTTTTTTATTCAAATTTTAATTCTCTAGGGAAATCTAAAACCTTTCAGAAAATTTAAAGAGTAGGACTGCTGCCAGCATTGCTTAGAGACTATCATATTTGACAGAGATTAATGTAGACTTTTCTTTTTAATTTCTATACTGCTTCCCCAAGTTTCTCACTCTTAGTCTAGCCCAGTCATTCTAAGCTTTTTGTGTCTGGAATGAAGGCCCAGAGCTCACATAAGCTACAGTCCAGTTATGGAGTACCCTAAGACTGCCCTGAACTTTGATGCTGGATACAGATATGAAACTTAAAAGTACTTTCCTTTTTCTAACTTACCTTAAATACAAAAAGGCAGAAATGGTTTTCCTTTCCTCAATTGTACTTTGAAAGGTAGAGAGAAGGGTAAAGAATCATTTTTGAAAAAAAAATCATTATGAAATGAAGATGGACAAGTTTGAGCAAAACCACTTTTCAGTTCCTGGCATTCTTTTGGAGAGAATCCAAAGCTTACAAGTCTCAAAGTTTCTTCCCTCAGCACATTTTATACCATTTGAGGAGTGTCTGTCATCAGAGAAGTCGTTCTCTGATGACTGACAACATTAGGAATACTTGGCCCACAACTCAATTTCTTAGTGAAATACGGACTTTCTTTTAAACTGGGAGAGGGAAGAGGAAAGAGAGAGTAAGGGCTGGTACTCATTTCTATGTGCATATTTGTGTGTACATGTGTCTTTTTTTCTTTATAAAAAACCTAACTCAGCATAGATTAAATTTGAGCAGACTCTTGCATCTGAAACCCCATATTTTATATATGACATTTAAAAAGCCCAAGTCTCCAATTGTTAAAGGTACTAGCTGAGGATACAAGGAGTATCAGAAGGTATTTTGGGGTCAGAACTGCATAAAATGCTACAGATCAAAGGGGAAAAGAGGAATCCCACTGAGCACTAACAGAACTTATCCTTCTTGCCCATACAGAACCACACCCCAAGCCTAGAAGAGCCAAGTTATGCCCGGCCAATAAGGAATATAAATGATTTTAGCTTGGAATTCACCACCCCATTCCAAAGAAGAAGGAGCCAAAAGATACAATGCATGATGAACACTCCCAAGATAGAACAATATTTCTGCTCCAAACCAGTGGCAGGCTTTCAGAGCCAGAGACACACATGGAACAAAGGGCAAAGTTGGACTAACCTTGTAGAAAACCAAATTCGTGTTTGGAGAGCTGTCAGTCAATAAACATTTATTAAGCATCTATTGTGCTAATGTACCAGGTATTATGCTAAGTGATTTACAAATATTAACTAAATTGATCCTCACAACAATTGTAATAAATAGGCGTCATATTTGTCTCCACTTTACTGTTGAGGAAACTGAGGCAAACAGAGATTAAGTGATTTCCCCAGGGTCATACAGCTAGCAGGACCATATTTAAATACAGAAATATCTGGTTCCTAGTTCATCAGAACTCTTATCCATTGTGTAATTTTAGCTGAAGGCTAAGTGCCCCCTCCTCTCCCTCCCTCTTCCTTCACTTCTTGCCTTTCTCTGTCTTTCCCTTTCTCTTTCTGTCTCTCTGCCTCTCCCTTTCTCTGTCTCTGTCTCTCTCTGTGTGTCTCTGTCTCTCTGTCTCTGTCTCTGTCTCTCTCCTGCAGTGAGAGAAGGCAAAGAGCCATTAAATTCTATTTTCATCCACTCTTAACCCAAGCCTGAACTCCTCCTCTCACATACATATGTCTTTTCCCACCTCTCCCATGATATTATTAGATATTACTAGGACTGACCCCTCAAGTCTTCTCATCTCAGGAAATTATGAGATTTCTATTTTTAGTCTACCTCTTCTCTCTCTACCATAACTCATTATATAGATTTTAATGGAAAAGAGCACTTTCTAGGACTAATGGGATAGTCTTAGTTTAAAAAATATAAAAAAAAACCCAAAACAAAACAAAATAACTTTGATCCAATTTGGAATGAATAACTTGGAATTCACAAATAAATTTAAATATTCTTCGATGTTAATGTTTCCTGTTCTCTTATTTCCTCAGTATCCATTATTACTGGGTACATGATAGATTCTTGATAAATGATTATTGAATGAATGAATGAAAAAAGAATGAAGATTAAATGCTGACAAATTTGAGTTTAGGTGTATCTGATAGAAGAAGGTATCTGCCCTTTGGAATTAGATGAGAAAAATTAATAATAGGTATACATACTTATTAACCTGGAGAGTCTATCTCTAGGCATATATACAAGAGAGGTCAAAGACAGACAAATGTCCCAGAAGTACCCAACATTCAAAGCAGCACTTTGAGAAAGTGCTGAAGAATTGAAATTAAAATGGGTGTCCATCAATATGGAAATGGCTAAACAAAGGTTGATAACCCACTGATTCTCTCCTCTTTGGAGGTCTTTACACAGAAACTGTATAATCTTTGTATGCTCTAGTAGGTAGATTTTGTTCATGCATGAGTCAGTCTAGATGTCCCCATTGTCTCTTTCACTTCTCAAGTTCTGGAAATCTATGGAATTATGATGTATGAGTATAATAGAATGCCGTTGCTTTGAAAGAACACAACAAATATGAGAAATTCAAAGGAAAATGGGAAGATTCATATGAACTGCAGCAGAATAAGTAAGTTGAACCAGGAGAATGAGAAACGCTACATAGTGACTCAGTAACAAAAATGAAAACAACACCAAAAGGCAGCTGGATTCTGATTAACTGTAATTACCAATCTTGATCTAGGTCTAGAAGAAAATAATCATGGAACACATTCCTTTTCTGTTTTCAGAGAAGTGTCAAGATATGGGTGGATAAAGTTTTCTATGTTGGGAGAAAGGATGCTATGTCAATTGGGCTTTCTTATTTCTTCCTTTTTTGATATAATGGATCGTTCAATAGGAAAGTGAGTATAGGGGGGAATGATTGCAGTATTCAAAAATACATCAATATAATTTCAAAAATTAAAAAAATAATATTTTCTTTCACAAAAATTAAGAGTGTTTTCCTTTCTCTATTCCTAATTCTTTAGATTGCACCAAATTTTTCCCTGTGGCTATGAGAAATGGGCAGAGATTTTAAGTTCTTAAAAGTCTCCCAAATAAAGTGGGGAATGTGATTTGAGGTTGATGCTATGAGCTATGGGCAGGACCAGCTGTGTGACATGTGAGAGGAGGGTCTTAACAAGCTGGACTGATGAAGTAATGACAAACACCTGTTATGTGGCTGTTTGTAGGTCACCATGGGTCTCCAAACAGTGTTAATTAGTACACCCATGGCAATCAGCCCAGCATCAACCATTTAATTCAGTATGCTGTCATTAGCTCAAATGAAATGGCGATGTCTGGAAACAATGCTGCCTGGGGTTGACACTTGACACTTGGCACTTTAAGATCAAGACATCAGCTTAAAAGATAAACAGTGCCAAACTAACATTGTGCTGACCCACCCACTGTGGAGTCTTTATGGAACATTAATAAACCAGTGTAGAACTCTCTCCCCCTCCAGGCTATAAGGCTATTTATATCCCATCACTCATGGTTAGATGGGAGTTAAATAACACGAGAGCCTAGGGGCCAAGGAGACCAAGGGGCCATGCCATGGTGTACTTATTCTGCATCATCAACTTATTAAACAAAGTTCTTTTGATGTTGCTTCCAGAATTCAAAAACAATGAGTGATTGGAGTAAGAGAAGCATCTGGGAAAAAAGGGAAAGAAAAATATGACTTGGTCATGGTCATGGACATCTGTTTAAAAAAAAAGACAACTGGTACAGCAGTCTTGTCTCTCTCATTATGCACTTTTAATTCTGGGTGGCCAGAAGCAGTGAGATAGATGAAAGATAGGTGACTTTTATAGCTTTTAAATAACTGCATAAAAGTAGATTTACCCATGAACCAATAGCTCTGACAAATATAAACATCTTCTTTCTTTCAACAAGCAGTAGTCTGACATTACAACCAAGAAAGCTGACATGTCACACAATGGGAAATAAAACATGCTGCAGTTGTCAGTCTCATGTTGGTATCTGAAGCCACAGTTGAAAGACCTCCAGGAAAATGTGAGGTTGGGGGTAGCAGAGTAAGAATGCTTTTCTGGAGAGGATGATTTGGGAGAAAGCTCAGAGCAGGTTCTTTGTTGTTTTTGGTGGTTTTGGTGGTGGTAATAATGATAGAAATGGTGGTAGAGGTAGTGGTAGTAGTAAAACTTTTAGGCAGAGTTTTATAGTTTGCAAAGCACTTTACAAATATATCATTTTATCCTTACAGCATTTCTGAGAAATAGGTGCTATTATTATATCTATTTTCTACAATATCCATTAGAGATAAACAAAAGCAACATATTCAAAAGTTAAGAGCTGCCTAGGATCACACAGTTTGTAAAGGTAGAAGGCCATTAGTGGATAGAGCACCAGCTCTGAAGTCAGAAGGACTTGAGTTCAAATTTGACCTCAGACACTTAACTTTCTACCTGTGTGACTTTAAGCAAATCACTTAACCCCAATTGCCTCATCAAAAAAGGCAGGAAACCAAATCTGAACTCAAATCTTCTTGACTCTAACTTCACCTAACTTTTTTGAGTTGTTTATGGTGATGAGGTGAGTCTGGGTGGGTCAGTTATAGGTTGTTAGGTCTTATTTCTCATATCAACAGATAAAAGTAAAACATTGAAATTACAGAAGGATAGATGTAACCTTTGGTGATAAATTCAGCGGAAAAACAGTGTATATACCATAGCTGATGCTTGGGATTAAAAAAGTTAAGAAATCAAAAAGAAAAAACAAGAAAAAGGCAAATTTATTTAAAAAAGTGGAAAGATAGCACAAATAAGAAAAATGACTGAGCTAAGAAAAAAACAAAAAGAGAAGGAAAATATCTTTTCTCTTTGTTTCCTGACCATCACAATTTCATTCAATTAACTTAGTCACTTTATTAAGCACCCATGATGTGTCAAGATCTCTGCTGGGATGTGACAGAGACAAAAAAATAAAAAATGAAAATAATGTGTTCTCTCAAGCATGGGAAGAGTCAGCATATACATATAGAAGTAAGTACAAAATAAATATAAAGAAAATCCAAAATAACTTTGGAGAGAAAGAATGCTATTAGAAAAGATCTCCTAGAGCAGTTAGAATTTCAACTGGACCTTGAAGGGAGCTAGAGATAAATAAAGTCCTACTCTGATGTCTGGTATAGTAAAAAAGAAAATGAGCTTAGAAGTCAGAGTATCTAAGTTCAAATCTGTTACTTAGTATCTGGATGAACTTGGGCAGCTGGGTGGTATATTGGAATCAAGAATATGAATTCAAATCCTACAAGTGTCTGTGGTAGGATTTGAAGTCATCTTCCTGATTCCAGGTCTAGAATTCTAAGTAATTGCTGTCCAAGGTCATTCAGCTACAAACAGATTTGAATCTAGGCATTCTACCTTCAAAGCCCATATTCATTTTACTTAAACCTGTTTGCCTCAGTTTCCTCATCTGTAAAATAAGCCAGAGAAGTATATGGCAAACCACTGCAGTATCTTTGCCAAGAAAATTCCGACAGGTCATAGAGATTCAGATATAATTAAAATAACTGAATGGGTCACACACCTAACAACCATTGGTACAATAGATTTGGAAACATGGGATTTTGATTTCAAGATTATTGCTTTTTCCACTGAGTCAGTTTGAACTCATCCATCCACATTCTCTTGCCAAGTCTTTCTTATTTTTTTTAATAGGTATCTGCCTGAGGTTAAGGGTGGATCTGTGATAATGTAAAAAATACAATCTAAATGATCAATATAGGGATCACTAAACAATGAATAACCTCTGTTCTGCTGAAACTGTGCCATCAGCTCACCCACTGAGCAAACTAGCCAGCACTTTCTAGAAAATGAGAAGAGCATGATGGTGTGTTTCAGGCAAAGGGAGATCAAGAGGGCCTTTGAATCTGGTCATTTCATTTCCCATGGCCATCACTAGGAATAATCTAGTCACTGCTAATTGATTTGGTGACCTTATTGCTCCCAAAGGAACATGTGAAACAGAACAGATGGGGCCTAAGGCATAATGGGCAACTTCCCAGGTTGCAGTGAATTGTCTGGGGATAGCAGAAGCAAAGAAAATTTTACTGTCACCCTCCCCCAACCCTGAGCAAATATGTCATATACAGTATATCTAAGATTGTAAAAAAATGTTATTCCAAAGTCCTTTAGGAGAAAAGAAAAGAGAAAAAATGGCCAAGAACAGTTTATTGTGTCATTTTGCTTTTAATGTAAAAACAGACTGAATACTTTATCAGACTGTGCCCTACATTTCAACAGATGAGTTTTTCAATGAGTAGGATCTCTCTGTAAGCATCTACTTATAAAATATGACCAATTGCTACCTTAATAAGAGAATAAGCAGTGTATCAGAAAAAAAAATCAGTGGCTTTAGAAAAAGAGGAACAGAGTTGAAACCTTCACTTTTCTACTTTCTATTGAGTGCCCCTCAGCAAGCTGTTTGATTTTCCCAAGTCTCAGTTTCCTCATTTGTGAGATGGTGATTAATAATAGGATCTAATTGGATTTTGTGAACATCCAATAATATATGTGTGCATGTATATGAAAAGTACTTTACAATCCTAAAAGTGTTATATTAATGGGAGGCATTATTATTACCTGTAAGGCCTTAGATGAGTCACTTGCTTCTCTAGTTGATTTGGTGACCTTATTGCTCCCAAATTACTTTAGTTGACCAATTATCTAGGTGAAAAATTGAAGCACGGGGCAGCTAGGTGGCACAGTGGATAGAGTATCAGCCCTGAAGTCAGGAGGACCTGAGTTCAAATATGACCTCAGATACTTAACACTTCCTAGCTGTGTGACTTTGGGCAAGGTCATGTAATCCCAATTGCTTCAGCAAAAAAAGAAAAGAAAAATTGAAATATACAATAAAAGGAATTTCCCTTCTGTACTTAATGATGATGAAAATCTGTGATCCTAGAAATGGGAACAAATTCTCTTGAGACTAATGCTATCATATGAACTTCTTTAATTCACCATTATTCTTGTCCTTTGCTTTTGTAATCTTCCCAAGGAAATCTCATCTCAGCTACTAAAGAAAGAACATGATGGTAGGAAGGTTCTAACCCATCATCAAGCAAAATATGCTTCCAAACTTCGTCTAACATACAAGCAAAGTCTTTGAAAGCCAATTAAATGCATAGTTATTTATCAAATTGGTTAAAATAACTGAATGAAAAAGAGATAAATTTTGGAGGGGATGTGGGAAAATTTGGACATTAATTCACTATTGGTGTAATTGTGAACTGAGCCAACCATTATCCTCCTCCTCCTCATCATCATCTTCTTCTTCATCCTTATTATTAGAGCTTTTTATTTTCAAAACATAGCATAGATAAATTTCAACATTCACCCTTGCAAAACTTTGGGTTCCAATTTTTTTCTCCTCTCTTCCCCCCATCCCCTTCCCTAGATGGCAAGTAATTCAATATGTTAAACATATGCAATTCTTCTACACATATTTCCACAATTATCATGCTGCACAATAAAAATCAGATCAAAAAGAAAAAAATGAGAAACAGAACAAAATGCAAGCAAACAACAATGAAAAAGTGAAAATACTATGTTGTGATCTACACTTAGTCCCCATGGTTTCTGAGTACAGAAGCTCTTTTCATAACAAGACCATTGGAACTGGCCTGAATCACCTTGCTGTTGAAAAAGATCCACATTTATCATAATTGATCATTGTAGCATCAGTTCATCTAGGTCTCTCCAAGCCTCCCTGAAATCATTCTGTTGGTTGTTTATTATAAAACAATAATATTCCATAACATTCATATACCATAACTTATTCAGCCATTCCCTAACTGATGGGCATCCATTCCGTTTCCAGTTTCTTGCCACTACAAAAAGGGCTGCCACAAATATTCTTGCACATGTGGGGCCCTTTCCCTTTTTTATGACCTCTATGGGATATAGACCCAATAGAGGGATCAAAGGGTATGCACAGTTTGATAGCCCTTTGGACATAGTTCCAAACTGCTCTCCAGAATAGTTGTGATTCAACCTTTTTCATGAGTATTCTGGAACAGATATACTCTGGTAGGTGAAGAAGAGAGAATAGGAGGCTTGAGGTCAGGAAGACTTGGTCTGGAACCCCATTCCTTAAACTCATCAATGATCTAACCATGAATAAGTCATTTATAAGTGACCTCTCCAAAGTCTCAGTTTCTTCATCTTTAAAACAGAAATAATGTTTTTTCTGTGGAACTTACCCCATCGGGATATGAGGTTGAAATGAGATTGCTTATAAAGAGCTATGCTACTATTAGTAATATTTTCCAAATTATTACCTGAGAAATAATTTTTCCAAAGGCATAAAATTGGATGACAAGTAGTAGAGCTGAAATTTAAAATCAAGGCCTTTTCATTTTCAGCAAATAATCTTACAGCATTATACTATCACTTATGGTGAATGTGGGGGTTCAACTGAGAAGTCTCTATTCTGGAGTTTGAGTGTAGAACAATAATTCTAAATAAGGAATAATCCATCAATTTTGCTATAGATCTGAAAAAACAGCTGGGAAGGCATCCCACATTCTGAGCTGTGGTAAGCATCTGTATAACAGTATAACCTATAAATTAGCACAAACTTGCAGGAGTTCATATAGGCTAGTTAATGGTACACAATAAAGGAGATGAGAGAGTAGTCCTTAAAAGCCTTAAGGCTGGAAAGAAGTTAAATTAGTCTCATTTAGGGATTCAGACTATATGACTGGCAAAAATTCTTTCAAATGTATAGTATTATATTAGATCAGGGCAGAGCCAAGATGGTAGAGAGAAGCCAGAATGTTTCTTGAGCTCTCCTGAGTTTCTCTCAGAAACAATGTTAAATCAAGCCTCTAAACAAATTCTGGAGTGACAGAACCTACAAAAAGGTGGAATGAAATAATTTTTCCAATATAAGATAATTTAAATTTGTTTTTCCAATTATTTAAACTTAAGATTTTCCAAATTAAGGTAACTTAAGCTTAAGATTTCAGGAAAGGTCTGTCTCATTTGGGTGAAAGGGGAGTGCAGCCCAGAGCAGATGGTATCCTGGTAAGCCAGTGTGGGGATCTTAGCTATAGCATAGATCAGCAACCAAAACCCATTGCTTCTGACTCCACAGACCAGTGGCACGGCAGACCTCCTGTAAGATCTCCAGTCAATGCAGAAGGCAAATTGCCAGCCCTGGAAACCAGGAAATAGCAAGTTCAAATAGGCTGGGCCACCCCACTACAGTGGGCAAGCCATCAGGACTTTAAGCCCCAGCACATAAAGCCAGTAACCAGGCCTCTGACCCTTAGAAGCAAAAGTTTGGGATTGTGCCCCCTCTATTCCAAGAACAAACCTCAATTTCAAAAGCCATGAAATAGGCAAAAAAAAAATGAGCAAAAACTAAAAAGAACATCTACCATAGAAAGCTACTATGATGACAGGGAAGATCAAAACAACAACAACAAAAAAAACAGAAGATAATACTGTCAAAAAGCCTGCATGTAAAATCTCAAAGAGGAATATGAATTGTTCTCAAAACCAAAAAGTCTTCTTGGAAGAGCTCAAAAAGAATTTTAAAAATCAAATAAGAGAGATAGAAGAAAAATTGGAGGGAACAATGAAAGGTATGCAAGAGAGAATCAATAGGTTTGAAAAGGAAGGATAAAAATTGACTGGAGAAAACAATTCCTTAAAAAATACAATTGTCCATATGGGGGAAAATCCACTGAAGAAAACATTCTAAAAAGTAGAATCAGTCAGATAGAAAAGGAGGTACAAAAGCTAACTGAAGAAAATAATTCCTTAAACATTATAATTTAGCAAATGGAAGCCAATAACTATGAAACATTGAGAATCAGTCAAAGTCAAAAGAATTAAAGAATCAAAGAAAATGTAAAATACCTCATTGGAAAAACAACTGACCTGTAAAATAGAACCAGAAGAGATAATTTAAGAATTATTGTACTACTTGAAAACCATGATCAAAAAAGGAGCATTTTTCATGGACAGCATCTTTTAAGAAATTATAAAAGTAAACTGTCCTGATATCTTAGAATCAGAGGGTAAAACAGTCATTAAATGAATCTAACAATCATCTCCTGAAAGAGATCATAAAATGCATATTCCAAGGAATGCTGTAGTTAAACTCCAGAATTATTACCTTAAGCAGAAATACTAATTGTAATACTGTAAGCAGTCAGAAAGAAACAATTCAAATATTGTGGAGTAAAAGTTAGGTTTACACAGGATTTAACAACTTCTACATTAACAAATTTGAGGGCTTGGAATAAAATGTTCTAGAAGGCAAAGAAGCTTGGATTACAACCAAGAATCAACTACTCAGCAAAACTGAACATAATCTTATAGAGTAAAAGATGAATATTCAATGAAATAGGGGCTTTCAGTCATTCCTGATGAAAAGACTGGAGCTAAATAGAAGATTTGATCTATAATATACATCAAATATAATATAGATAATATAGAAAATATAGACTCAAGAGAAGCCCAAAAAATAAACAAGAAAGAAAACAATATCTTATTCAAATACATAATATTAGTATTGCATCAAGAAAAATAATGATTGTAAAGGACAGAGAGAAGCATGGGAATACTTACATGAGCTGATGCTAAGTGAAATAGAAACAGAAAAACCACAAATTATGGCTACAATTGAAATGTAAAGAAATGAAACTAAACTCTGTAATTATTTATGTAATTATTATGGAAGAGCTTAAAGAACAAAAGAAAAAATGTATATTCTTCATATCTTTGATAAGAATCTGAGGGGCAAAGTATGGATAGGCATCCTATATGCAGAGCTACAGAAACTCTCTGTATGTCATCAGGACTTAGAAATTAACATAAACTATGGGGAAGGGGCAGGCAGAACACTACATATACTCTCAATCATGATTATGTCTCTTGATAAAGAAAAGGATATATAAAAGAAATGAGATGATATAAAATTAAAAAAAATCCTTTATGGTACTAAAATCACATAATTACAAAATGAATAAATAAAAATGGAAGGAATAACATAAATCTCTATTTTCTTAATGGTATTCTCTAGCAACTTCTCCCTAAGCCCATCAAAGTCTAACTCCAGATGCAAGAATCAATCAAATCAACTAATAAATATTTATTAAGCACTTACTAGGTACCAGATATTGTGGTTACAAATACAAATAAAAGCAAAGAAAATCCCTCCCTTGTCCCTTAAACTCTTTCAAGGGGTTTAACATTTATTAGAGAAAGGCATCACATAATAGGAAGTTAGAATGCTGAAAAGTTGAGAGTTGGAGAGAGGTACATAGGCCTGGGGCATAATGAAGAATTCCAGAAAAGTCCAAAGGTAGTTTAGTTGGTAAGAAATGGGGAAAAACATTCTGAGCATCCTCTTGAAATAGAGGCCCTAAAGAGCATGACCTTCTTTCCAAACAAAGAGCAAGAAATCATAATGTTGTCTTAGGTTCTATGTTTGTGGTTAATTTGGGGAAAATAAGCAAATCTAACACTTTTGGGAGTAATTCATTTCAAAATTAAAAAATAGGAGCAGAAAATTATGATAAACTCTTTATGTAGCACAAGAGACTCAGGGTAATCTAACATTCTGATTAGTAGAGTTTTACCAAACATATCACCTATGCACTGCTAATTTTCAAAGAATTAGAATGCAATAAAATGGACTTAGTTCTTGAACATAATTTCATATTTCTAGGATGATTCAGGAGTCTTTTAAGGATCTTTCCATGTCTGCCTCTTTTTTAACAGCATCAACATTGGTCTACTCAACATAGTAAGTATCTGTGAACAGAGCTTTCTGGTTGACAGAATGCTCTAGAAACCTGCATTTATGTCCCTTCTACAAGGCCTTGTCTTTCCTTGAAAAATAAATCAAGAAAAACAGCCATAAAAGAGAAAAAACTGAAATTGCCTTATAAATGTCCTGAATTGCATGGAGCAGGCTGTGGGCTTTTAACTAATGTAAATAATAATCCTACAGCAAAAGCAGGTCTCTAGACAAATCCCTAGACAAAGGGCCTTCTACAATGCTTATTTAATTTACTTGATGCATATGTTGTACTAGCTGTTGCTTCTAGTTTCTAAAATTTTATTTAAAAAAGACAATGCTTGACATTAAGGCTTTTATTTGTCACCTACACTGGCTTCCTGGAGAGAGCCATGGCCAATTAGGAAGCTATTTGAGAAAAGTAAACCAATGACCTCATATCTGGGGCCTGATCTATGAAGGGACTGAGGATTGTAATCCTGGGTACTGCTTGGTATTCCAGGGGTAAGCCACTGCAGAATTGGGGCACTGTGGTTTGGGCTTTCCACCCATAAGTATTTATGATGCTTCCATCTTATGGAAACAGGGGATGGGAATTGTAAATGATCCTCCATGTGGTATGGTATAAGGTTCTGTGATCCTCATAAAGACTTTAAAGACATACAAAATGCTCCCTTCTTTTTCTAAGCATCAGGGGATATTTAAAAAGTAGTCATGTTTTACTCTGTTAAGGGAACCCAATCTTTCACATGTCATTTTTTTCTAATAATAAAGTTATTATGCTGGTGGATCAAAGGAAAGCTGCCTGGATTTTATCAAGCACCTAATAAAGTCATGATAACCCTATGGATAAGATGATGAACTAAATGATAGTACAGTTAAGTTGATTCAGAACTGTTTTAAAGATTAAACCCAAGAGCAATGATTAATGGATTGATATTAAACTGCAGGAAGGGTTCTTATTTAATGCTTCAGAGATCTGTCCTTGGTCTTGTATTTTTAGACAATTTAATCAATATCTAAGAAGAAGACAGAGATAATGCCATAGAAGAAGGCATAGATTTACAGATAACATGAAGTTGGAAAGGACTACTAGACAATATACTATATGGATTTAACATATTTAACATGTATTAGACTACCTGTCATCTAGGGGTGGGGGTGGGGAGAAGGAGGGGAAAAATTTGGAACAAAAATTTTTTGCAAAGGTCAATGTAGAAAAATCACTCATATGTTCTGTAAATAGAAAGCTTTAATTAATTAAAAAATAAATAAATAAAAGACAATATACTATATGGAAAAATCTAGATTTGAAAGACCTTGATAGAGCAGGATAATTAGTTAAATCTGAAAAAAAATTATGGGCATGAACATCACAATTGCATTCATGGGTAGGCAATAGTATATGTGAAGCAGAACTGGAGGCTAGTGGACTGCAAGCTCAAGCTGATTCAACACTGTGGTCTGACTGCCAAAAAGGTGAATGGAATGGAATCATAGGGAACACTAACAAAGATTCACAATCTAGGATCAGAGAGACTATAATCTTATTACCTGGCAAGTGCTTCTACAGTGGAGTCCAATCTGTATTCTCTATTAGCATTTTCACAATGGGCATAAATGTATATATTTGGCATGCTTACCAAATTTGCAAATGGAATATTCTTAGCCCCAAAGTATAAAACTGGGCATGAAAACTAACAAGTTAAGGTGGCAGTCTGTATCTGAAATGACCTCAATAAATTAGAATGTTGGTTTGAATCAACTGAGATTAAATTTGTGGCAGGTGATATAATGGATAAGAGTGCTGATTCTGGAGTCAGGAAGATTCATCTTCATGAGTTCAAGAGTGGCCTCAGACAGTTATCAGTTATCTCTGGGGAAGGCACTTAATCCTGTTTTCCTCAGTTTCCTCATCTGTCAAATAAATTAGAGAAGGACAGGAGAAACTATCCAGTATCTTTGCAAAGAAAATTCGAAATGACATTACAAAGTGTTGGACATGACTGAAAATGACTGAACAAATGTGAAGTCTTTTTTTCACTTGGGTCCTAAAAACCAACTTAACAGAAGCAAAATGAGGGAGGTTTGCATTCTAAGAGAAACTCCTCAGGAAAAAAAAAAGACCTCAAGATTTTAATGGGCTAAATGATTCAGATCTATCAGAAGTGATACAATAGCTTAAAAAGTTAACATATTCAGTTCTTGCCACCACATTTTAAGACTACTCATGACACAAAAGATTGGTGAAAAGTCTCAAGTTCATGCCACATGAGCATCATCTGGAGGAAATGGACCTATGTGGGCTGAGGGAAAGAAGTCTTTGAGAGGCCAGAAGATCTATTGGCCAGTAGGATTGTTGCAGATCCAGATGCAGATTTCAATTTGGTATAAGGAAAAGCTTTCAAATATTTTTTTTTT